>CAUYRT010039058.1:0-26420 GCA_963574885.1 Lepilemur ruficaudatus
AAATGACAGTAAGGAGGTTTCATGAGAGAAGCAACACACATGAAAGAAGCCTGAAGGTGTGTGAAAGCTTAGCCCATTCAGAAAGGTAGAAATAGGTCAGTTGTCGCTGGTACAAAGTATATGAGGAGAGTCATAGGATAAATCGAGCCAAGAAAAGTAATCAAAAGCCTGATCATGGAGAACTCCATGAAAGACATTAAGGAGATCGGTCTATTTACTAATGGCAAAAAGTCGTTGAGGAATGTTGTAGCAGGGATGGAGCCCCAGGTAATTTTGCATCGGCCTGAATCTTTGATCAAGTGTGAAGCTGGCATATCATACCCCATCTGCATCTAGTAACAAACATATTGCGTTGCTCATTGTGTTAAACCACTAAAACCTGAGGGTGATTTCTACAACAGCAAGCAGTTTACTGTCCACATATAGTAAATAGAGAGTATCCCCATTGTGAAGTGTAAATCATTCATTCAACATTCAAAATGTAATGACTGATTTTTTTAATAATCCATGTGTTAAGCCTTATTGTGATAAAAAATAAGATGGTATCTGAATTTCACATATATAAAGAGATTTGAAGGGATTTGACAGTGATGGGTAGGGAGGAAATGTTAAAAATGGAAAGAAAGTTAATTTGTAAAATAACTTCACAAAAAAATTGATAGCTGGACTTCAGTTTTTGAGTTTTCTGTCCTCTTGGATATTCTTCCCTGATGCCTAGTACCCAGTCTAGGTCATGAATAGAATCACTTTAGTGGTTAAGTAGTGAAAGGAGGACAGTGGGCTTTGGTAATTATCAAATATGTATATAATGTGAAGAAGTGTTTCAACTTTGTGTACACCAAAGAAGAACAAAAATTCAGTGTGTTATAAAATTGTATGTTTATATGCAAATAATGTCTATTTTTAAGTTAAATTTTTCTGCACCGGTCAAGAATAATAGTTAATGAGAGCTTTAGTTTAATAGAAATGCTGGACTTTTAAAAATCAAACATACCTTTGGCTAATTTTCTTACTCTTCTCTCTAATTTTCTTCCATTTTTCTCTGAGGCTCTTATAAGAATTGAAATAAACCATAAAAGACCCACCTTTAATATAACATTGCTATGAATTTATGCAAACAATTCTTCATCTGCTAACGATCAGCAATCTAGATATCAAGCATAAAACATTTTAAAAGATTTATCTTAGACCATAATTTGAAAACTAAAATTCTTTCTTTTCTGTGGGGTTATAATGTTCAGTTTTGTTGGTTACACCACTTAATAAATATAGTTACAAAAAGATTTAAGTGCTACAAGATTAAACTGTTGTCACAATTCCTTTAATTACATGTAATGTTAATGTATTTTTCTCAATAGGTTGCTTTATTTTTAGAAGGTGCTCATAGTATAGGTTGAAGTGTTTGTTGGCTGAATAAAGAGTTTCCCTTTTTAGTGTCTAATAATAAGCCGTGTAAACAGGAAAGTCAATTGAGGTTGGCAGATTGGGGAGTAGGGCTGGAGTTTATGCTATTATCTGCAGAAACAAATTGTACAGGCAAAAGCAATCAGCATAGATCAATTTAGCCTGTGGAGTTGAGTTTCTGGTAAAATACTGCTCTACATTCCACCTCCATTTATACTTGCCCTACAGGTTATTATTTATTATTCAACATTATTACAAATTCTTAAGGGAAAATAGTGTAACTCATTTGAAGTAATGCTACACTATTGTGCCTGCGGTAGACTCAAATTTTTGCAATTACTATCCTGACTTACAGAGTACCAAGATGTTATTCAAGTTGTTGTTAACATGTTACCCCTATTTAAAGTCAACAAGAAAAATAGTTTTTAGTTAGTTAAATTCTATGAATCATTATCTCTGAATAATTTTTTATGTCCTTTTTAAAATGAACTATGCAAAAGTATTTAGCTGGATATTACCTGTAAAAAGCCATGAACAATTTTCGGCTGATTTTCATCTGAATCAGATTTCTCCAGTTATGACACAGTGGGAATCAACATCGTTATATTTATTAACAGGTCATATAGCTATTACAAGAATGATGCCCTGATATTTTCTTTGTATTGTAAGATGGATTGTGCATAATGCATTATACATCGTTACTGTCAGGAACATATCTCGTGTTATTTACCAAGAGATTTGTTTAAAAAATAAGGAAATTATGGAGTAAATAATCAGTAGGAATTTATCGAATATCTGTGGTATAGCTTACATTTAACTAGGAACTGTGTGGTACACATCTTAGGTACAATGTATCTTTACATTTGGGAAGACAAAAGTAATGCATCAAAAGTAACTAGATAAAGAAGACAACGAAGTAGTAAATCGCATGGTAATTGAATACAGTAGTAGTTTGGAGGAAGGTGAGGTGAGTAGAGGCTTTAGTATTCAAAATATTTCATTAGGCAGTTTAAACTTGGTTTGTGGGGACAGGACAAGTATTGTTTGGATAATTAAGAAAACAGCCTATGCTCACTCGTAGAAGAGAAAGGGCATGTGCATATACGATGAATGCAGCTTGTGCATTAAGGGAATCAAAGGGTGGAGGAAAAATTGTTTCTCAGTGAGAGACAATGTTGACTAAAGTGGGCTAGATTACAGTAGGCTTTAAAAGCAATGAAACAAATACACATAAATTTATATGGATATGTATCTATTTTTTTTTCTTTCTCTCACTCCTCCCCCAATTATATAAGCTGCTGAACCCCTGAATCAATGATAAAAAATCCTTTGTGAATTGGGACTGTTTGGGGGTAGTGTAGACAGCCAATTAGGAGGAATTTTAACTTCAATTATTTTCTCTCCAAAGACATAGCCCTTCCACCCAAAACCTGTTCTTCTTAATCAGTGAAATAATTTATGCAAGAATGGATGATTTTTCTTTGGGCTTAAATTAACTAGCTAGCTGACTGATGTATAGAAGGGAAGATAACATTGACTATTATATTGTAGATATGAGACGAGGCACATCACATGTTTAATCATATAATTCTTCACAGCAAAACCTGAAGTTAGATATTTTTTCTTTTTTTTGGTTTAACGTTAGGAATTAGGAACATTAGGAATAGGCAAATCTAGACCTCTCTAATTCCGAAGCCTATGTTTTCTATTCTAATCAAGCTGCCATGTCAAGTTGTCAGCGGTTGGATATGTTAGACATATTCAGCTTTGCCTTCACCCTCTTCTAAAATAATATGCAAACTCCGCTCCCTTACTTTCGGTAACTCAGATGGGCATGTTAGTAACAGATGTCCTTATGCCTTAACCTACAGCTGATGGAATCAAAGATAAGCACCTGATCCGGGCTGAATCAAATAGTTTCTCTCACTATAGAAATTTGAACCAAGATACAGAGACCACTTGAGCTGATATTGATACTTGGAGCTATAAACAATGAAAAGATAAGACAAGAATCACTGAAAAGGCATGGAAGGTTGCAAGTAAAAGTTATGTGGAAGCATAAAATACAAACCATACAGAGGAAGCGATTCCCCAGGGAGGAAAATGAAGCAGATGTGGATTGAGAATCAGAGGCATGCAGGAGTCTGTGTCTTTGTATGATTAAACGTATCTTTACTTTTAAACGTATCTTTACTTTAAAAACGTATCTTCTTGCTTGAATAGACGCAAGATTCTAGGTTCAAAATTCCATTTTCATTGCAAGTTGTGGATTTTATGTTATTTCACAGCATCTTGTGGTGCAAATGAAAAGCTGCATCCTAGGCTAGTTTTTATCTCTTTGTAAACAACCTGTTTATTCTTAGTGAAAACTTGTAAGTTTTCTTGTTTTTATTTGTTTGTTGCTGTTGAGGGCAAATATATCAATGAGCCACTCTGATTAAGGCATTCAAAAGTAATGTATTTCTTTTGCTTTGTTTAATAAAACTCTGATCTAATAATTTTCAGTGTGAACAGAAATATAATGAACTTATAAATAAGTAAAAGAAATTGACTATTTTCAGAAAAAAAATTAATCTTTCCCTTCTTCACGAAAGGGCACTAATAATAAAATAATTAAATCAAAGTTTTCACTTGTCTTAAGTGACAAGGAAAGTGATTATTTCCAAGACTGCTATATGGAAAACTAGTATGTGTGAATATTGTATGAAAATAAAAAGGCAATATATAAAGTGTATAAACAGTTAATCTAATGCATTGAGTAATAATTCAACAGTAAGAGCATGGAGCCATAACTAGTTTGGGGTGCTCTGCATGTAATAAATTATTTCTTTAGTATTAATATGAAATGTAATGCAATGTCTGAGAATATCTACTTGTAATAAAAGTCTAATTATAAATAATGAACAACGTATCTGGGAGGGAGCAATGGATTTTTCACTTTATATGGCAATATGGCAAGGCTAAAAATATTCTGGAAAATGAATACTATTTCTTTAGCCATGTTTTTATGTGCTTCCTTTCAAAGATGTTTCATTCAAAGGTGAAAATTTATGGAGAAAGATTAATGCTTGTATTCCATATGGATCTATCTACAGATTTTTTTTAGATTCCTAATGTTCTATTTGACCATACAAAAAGGGAAAACTTTTTCTTCTCCCTTTTATGCAAAGTTAGACCATATTTCAGGTAATAAGAAAATATTAGGTGATAGGAAGAGGGGCTGAGAGAACACTTATGAAACTTTTTTGAAAGAATCTAGTAAGCTAAATTCTTTACATCAATATTTCATCATTTTACAAATTATTTGGGTATGCCTGCTTTGTGCTAGGAACTCTTTCAGGTGTCCAGACTACATCAGTGATCTAAATAGACAAAAACTCTTCCTGTTGCTGAGCTTAGGCTTTTTTGTATGTCCATTATTCTACCTAATTAAAATGCATCATAAATGCTTGGCAGCTTTCCCCACTAACATGCAAAATTTGATGCGTATTTGTGTCTGTCCTTTGCACACTTATTTATTCAATTTACTTGTTCTCTCAAATGTTAAGAACAGAGAGCTTGTAAGTCCTTGCATTGCTCAGTACAGGACCACTTCCAAAGACCCACAACAGTGCTATGCTAGAGAACATAAGACAGTTATAAAAGTGTTGATCCCTTTAGAGTACCATTTTTGAAAGAAAATCTCGTTGTAAACTCAGGCTATTCATAATTGTTAGTCTGCATATCTACTTTGTGGAACCATGAGAAAATCTTGGATGTATTTGGAATTCCATTTGTACATAGCGCCTCATCAGAGAAATAGGCAGATAGTGCAAGGAAAGATAAATGCAGAGTTGTCACATCCATGTAAAATTTCAATCTAGAAATCTCCATGAGGTCATTGTTGGCTCTACAAGGAAGGACTTGGGAAGACATACGCTTTGGGGGATAGGAAATCTCACCATGAGCTAATATAATATCAACAAAAAAGGATCTAAGTTTACACAACATAAAAAGAAGTCAAGAGAGGAAGAATATATAATTTTGCATTATACTAAGTGTTTTTTGGGTACACTCTTGAGGAATTTGAAAGAAATGCACAGTACAGTACTTTTCCTTAGAAGCAATAGGCTAGAGAGGGTGCAGTGAGTGGTGTCACTGGACAGGCAAACCAAGGGATCAGGGACTGCTTCATGTGACTAGAGACATCAGGAAGAAACAAGACCTTAAAAGTGTTATTACTATGGTAATCAGGAAACAAGACCTTAAAAGTGTTATTACTCTAGAGAGTTCCTAGAAGCAACTGTTGGTACAGAGAGAAGAGCTTTGGGGTCCTGCCGCCAGACAACTACAGAGCTATTGCCAGCAGCTGATCACCAGAATCCATAGTCATCAAGATGTATTGCTGTTAAATAGTTACAGAAGCTATAACTAACATCTAGAAGTGCTTGCAATATTAATATTTAGTGAGAACAAAAGACATACCACTTTGCATATAATGTAGTACATTATCCAGAAATGTATATATATTACATATGTCCATATATATAAAAATGACAAAAGGAATACACATTTTCTTCAGTGACATAATTTAATTTTATGCTCATAAAAAATGATTTATTTTTTGTTAATTCAGTCTAATGACATTCTTTTTTTTTGTAATACATGCTTCATTTCTGATTTAAGTCCATCTTAATGTCCATTTGAAAGAATATTACGGTTTAGGGGCTGGTTTGTTCTGTGCATGAAAGTGGATTATTGAAATATTATTGCAGGAATGAGTAATAATTGCAAAGTCCTATATTATTTTGCAACTGATCAAACAGAGTAATGGGGGGAAAGAGGCATAATTATTTCAAAGATATTTTAAGAATGGTTTAAGCTACTAGTTACAATAATATGAGTTATTAGATTTGAGTCCAATTCTGATGGAAGCAAAAAGAAATTTATGGGATTCATTACCATGTGCTTACCTATAGAGGAGGCTGGAGACAGAGACACCTACTAGAATTGCTGAGGCTCCTGAGAGACCAGAATATCCTGTTAAAGAAAATGGTGATGATTATATATGAGGAGTGTCTGACTGAGTTCCCTTCTAAAAGAGAATCTGTCAGAAAGAGGAAGTAAGAGAAAAATCCTTAGGATCAAAGTCAAGTGATAAAATGTTGGAATGGGAGTTGCTAGAAACTTTTTTTAAAGACTATGAATTTGATTTCTTTTTAGATTAATGATTGTGTTTTTTTAAATGTTAGTAGCCAAAATGGACTGTGACTTCCATAGCCATCTTGTCATCTATCTGCGTAGAATTTGCCCTCAGTCTCTTGCTGGTATCACTTCGGTGTTTTAATAAAGGGCCCGCCCCTCACTGCTTATGTTCTGATATTCTGGGTGAAAGTTGATGTGTATACACTGATCGCCAAAGGGCTTAGCCAATAATTTTGAGAGCAGGAGGATTGATGTATAGACAGTGTCAGGGATGGTAGTCAAGTGAGCTTTGCTGAGTAATCTGTCCTTTTAGGAAAGCTGAGTGACACTGGGTATTCATGGGCATCAAGGTAACTTTTCCCAGGCAGGAAAGAATGTATTTTTTTTCATAGATTGTTAGGACAAATTTGAGTGCCTGCAAAAATCCACATCAGGTAAATAAGCAGTTAGTTGGTCACTTTTAATCCAATAGTCATTATAAAGAAATAATATAATAATGAAAAATTCAGCAGTCAAAACTAGCTTCCACATATAGGAAAATCATATAGTTCTCAGATTGAAGTAGTCAATCAACAACACATAAGTGGTAAAATAAATTGAAATAAATCTTATCCTTGCTTGTGACATACTTTAATCAGTGTAAATCATCTAAGGTAATATGTTTATTTAAATTAACATGGCAATCAATAGAATGACAGATATTGCAACACAATGTCTACAATATACACTCAGTAATTCATAGATTCAAAAACATTTGCTGAGTTCCTGCATGTTAACTTTCAGGCAACTGCGTTTAACTTTCATCTTGACCATGGATTGTGTTTTCCTGAAGCACACAGCACACAATCAAGTGTCTGATTGACCTAAATATAAATCAGCAAGGGATGAGGCCTTCTTTTCTTAAGTAAAAAAAAAAAAACAAAACTTTATTTAGTGAAGTCTACCTATGAAAAATCTATGCCCATCATTTGTATTTATGATACAGCAGGAACACAAAATCTGAAGGCTTTCATCAACAAACTGACAAATGCTAGAAAAATGAAAACAGCAACGTAACAACAGTGAGACTGCATTTTCAGTAGTGAAAGAGTGTACCAGGGTCATGATTTGAGAAGTGAGAAGGCAGCAGAATCAAAGTGAGAAGCCAAAAATTTAGCTGCTTTCTCATGCTTTGTCTATGGGAATGGAGATGATTTTGTTTTAAATTTTATTTGACTTATCTCTCAATTAATAATTATAATTATTTATGATTAATACTATTATAAAATCATTTTCTTGACTAGTTTCATTTTAACTCTGTGTTCCCAGATAAAGCCTCTGAGTCTAAATCTGAATACCATTTCTACCACAAGCATCGAGCATCGACAACTTGATCTAGCTCTCTGTGCCTATCCAGCCCTGATCTCATGTCTCTAAAGCTTTTAAAGTCTTTACAGTGATGTCATGTATTTGACATTCATATCAGGTACAACAGAATAAGCTTAAAATAAAACAATTGTTACTTATATGAAAGGTATAAAATCTCTTTCTGGCAAGGTTTTTATCTTTTCAATAAACTGTAGAAATTATTGCCTATGTTTTTAAAGAGAAAACTTGACCTTGTTTCATGCCACGTATTGTTGGCACTTAAGCTGTAATAAAAGGGTTTCTTTTCTTTCCCATAAATGTTTTCTTTCAAAGAATTAAATCTTGTATAGGAAACGTTCTCCCTAAGGACATCTAATTCTTTCCATTTTTATGCTATTTTCTGTTATTGTCAGAAAATATATTCTCAAGGCTACCTCCAAAGTTAAATTCATGTACAAGGTCTTTAACTTCATACAGCCATGGTATAATTTGGCGTGTTCTCTTTGCAACTGAAAGGAAAAGTGGAATTATAGACTAAAAAAGTAGAAAAATTGAGTTTCATTTCAGGAGTAAAACAACTAACACAGCGAGCTCTTACTATGGACCAAATACTCATTCAAATCTTTTACATACATTCTTATATCATTCACTGACCCCCACACTGCTCCTTGGCTAGACAGTTTACTTGCCCAAGTTTTCGGAGTTGATCCCAATCTCTCTTTCCCACTGCAAGACCTCGTTGCAGTGGTCCCTACATCTATTGCAATGGTCCTGAGTAAAGTCTGTCTTACTGTGTTTTAATAAGGGTCACTGAATAATTTTTTCTTTAACAAAAATTTTTGTTATTATTAGTATATAGTTTTCCTCTGAAGCGTATGTATAAAGAATAAGTTTCATGGTTATATAAAAACATCTTTAGCATGTAGATATTTCTAAAACTTCCCAAGATAATAAACCATTGATTTTTCATCATTGATATTATTTACATTTTAAAGATTAAACATTTCCTGATATTTGGAGCACATACCTAACACTGAAGTACATTGAAAAAAAATCAATTACGAAGCAGATAAAATATAAGGGGAGATCATTACATCATATTCTAAATGGGATGTAAGAGAGGGGCTTTATAAAGTAAAAGAAAATTAGTAGAACGATATAAATACTGTTTATTGTTCTGTCATGTTTTTAAGACCAGAAAATAGTAACTACTTAAAGAAATCTTCGTATTCTCAGTTAAGGTCTTGCAACTATTAAAAATGAAAGTATAAAACTCCATTGTTTTGGGTTGAATTGTGTGCCTTGCAAATTCATACATTGAAGTCCAAACTTCCAGTACCTCAGAATGTGACTTCGTTTGGAAACAGGATCTTTCTAGAGTGAATCAAGTTAAAATAAGGTCATTAGGATGGACCCTAACCTAATATGGCTGATATTCTTTTAAAAAGGCAAAATTTGAAGATAGACACATACAGGGAGAGCACCATGTGAACATGAAGACTGCCGTCTATGAGCCAAAGAGAGAGGCCCAGAACAGATCCTTACAGCCCTCAGAAGGAGCCAATTCCGCCAACACCTTGATTTTGGATTTCTAACCTCCAGACTGTGAGACACTAAATTTCTTTTGTTTGATCCACCAAGTTTGTGGGTCTTTGTTATGGTAGCCCTAGAAAACTAATATACACACATTATTCTTTTCTGGCATAGTGGCATGTCTCTGTCATTATCTTTGTTAAAGAATGATTCAGTTGACTATTCCTTTAAGGTATTATATGGTTTCAATATATTAAATGATTAGAGTAATGTGAATAGAATAACTCATCAAGGAAATGAATTTTTTAAAATTGTTCTTACTATCACATGTAACTCATGAATATATACAGCGAGTCCTTAATGTCGTCAATAGATTCTTGGAAACTGGAACTTGGAGCAAAACAACGTACAACAGGTCTTCAAATAACCTCATTTTTGTTCAATGCCTTTTCATTATAACATTGACGAGGAGAAAAATTGATTTTATTATACATTGTTTTCCTTAAAGGCGCAATTTCCAAGAACCTATCCATGATGTTAAGTGAGGACTTACTGTATATTTTTATAGCGAATTACACTTTACTGCACTTTCAGACTGAAAACTAATTGTAACCAGACAGCCACTGTTGGTTATTTAGAAATACTGTTTGTAAAAGCACTTCCATAAAAGTTATAAATAATAAGTCAGTAATCTTCCTTATTGCAAGGGCCTAAAGAAAGTTGTTACATATGCACTAAAATTTCATTATTATAAGAAGCCCTAGAATATATATGTCCACTGCTGAATACCATAAAAAGCATTTGGAAAACATGAACTTGCATGAAAAAAATGCCACTTAAACCGCCATCTATTCCTATCCAGCAAAAGGCCTTCAGCAAATGGCAAAAAGGCTTTCAGTTTTTATTCAGTGAAGACTTGCTTTACAGTGTTACCCTCTGAATTCAGTATCTTTTTCTGAATGATAGCTTTCCATTGTCACTCAAATACAAAAAGCCCGTGGTAATTGTCATGATTTATTGTCCATAGTATCTTCATGTATAGTTTTAATTAAATCTGGAAAGGTTCACTTCCACGACTGCCAGTGGCTAAGAATTTTCAGGTTGCAGTCTTGGTATTCAGCCTATAATAGTGTCTCTTGCTGTGTTAAACAGCGATTCAGTATGTACAGTTGTTGGGCTTGACCTTTTCATCTTATAGTGTTCAGATTAACAGAAAGTAGAGTGGCTGAGAGGTCTCCCAGATGAAATTTTTTGCTTGATTCTTAATTCAGAATATGGCAGTAATAATAGTTCTTGGCCTAAGCATAATCCATTTTAAAAGTTCTGCAATTGCTAAATTATAATAATCATAACTCTGTGAGATGACTGCAAGAGCAGAGATTGGGCAACACACTTTTCTGTTTTAAAAGGATTTTTATTTCATCCGTTTCAAAGCATGCATGCTTGAAGCAATATACAGCCAGTATTTCAATTATGCAATTTTTCAGAGGCTATCACTGCAATCACTTCTTTGGAAATAATGAAGAGCTTCCCATTCCATCACATCCTGCAATATGAGAGTGTGTGTACCAATCTTTTGGATCTACCAGCAATCAGTAGTAGGATAGTAACAAATTTTTGGAAATGGTTAGGCGATGGCTTAAAAATAGATGGAAAAAAATGAATCTTTATTTACATTTAATAAAAAATGAATACTTATATACATTTAGAGAACTTTATGCTCAACCTGGAGATCTTCTTCCTTTATGGAAAAATGCCATTTGATGGCTTAATCACATTAAATAAGTTTGCTTATGATCTAACTTACTAAATATGGCTTTTTACCCAGGGGCACCTGACCTACCGTTTTATTCACCTACTGGAAGCAGAACTAGAGTCTCTGAATGTTTCATCATTTAAACCCTTTGTTGTACCTTGGAACATATACTCAAATATTTAAAATCATATTCTTATGTTAAAATCTTTGAAAAGATTTTAAAGATTAATGTTTAAAATACAGTGTTCAAGAAATTATTTCTAAGTGGAAAGATGATTTCACAATTTCACCTAGCAGCAAACCTAAGCTTAAAGAGGATTGAAGTCTGAGTATAACGGTGATAAGGGCTGAGAATGAGTGATGTCCTATTAGATACATGTTAGCGAGTTCCTTTTAATATTATGAGCTGATTAAATTAGCATATTTCAATAGTCTAGCAAATATTGATAAGCAATGAGTACAACTTAAAAATACAAAGCAATAGATAAAATTTTTTGTGTATTACAATGGCAACAAGTCTTACTAAAAAAAAAAATCACAGATTTTGAAGCTTAACTAGACCTTAGAGATTCTCTTAATTCTCCACATTTTCAAGATGATTAAACTGAAGTTCAGAGTAGTTAGGAGAATTGCCAAGGATCACAAATCTACATAGCAACAGAACCAAGAATGTCACTCATTCTTCCATTTCCCATGTGTTTTTCTAGCCAGAAAGACCTAGTCTAAAATCCCACGTCTACCACCTATTGTTTCCGGGACCTTGGATAATTTACCTAAGCCGTACACAATCTATATTTCCTCATCTACAAGGATGGAAAAGTATTATTAATGGAAAGCTTGATAAATGTTTTTAATGCATAGTCATATAGTAGTATATACTGAAAATTGGCAGATACTATAATTAAAGGTTATTTTTACGACTCTGACAACTTTGACTAGGTGGAGTTAACTATTCTAGGCCCTCGTTTTCTTATTATATATAATTAGAGAAAAAAAGAATGAATCAAGGACTCCTTGGGCTTTCTCTGAATGAAGAGAATACATTTTTATTCAGTGCCCTTTCTGGCTTTAGGATCTAGAGTTTTAAGAAGTCTTGCCTAAGAATTTGATCATTTAGAGGAAAAATTCTAATTCAATTCTGCTCCAGTCTTTGCTGTTACTCAAGAGTAGAAAACCTGCAGAAACGTCTTTTTTCCCTCAGCAGAGGAGCTTAATGAGTAGCTGGGGATGCAGATTTGAGACTAAAATTTAACTTCTGGTAAAATGGTGGAGCCTTTAGCTCTCTCTTCAAGAGAGAAGGACAGGGATTTTAGAGCTGTGGGTACACAGAAAAAAAGCCAGAGAGCACTGTCTCAGGTGAATGGGACACATTCAAGGAAAGGAAATGCAACCCCCAGGAAACTTCTCATGTGGGAGATGGCTCAATAATTTTCAAAACATATCTATCTAAAATTAATTTACTCTACTGGGGTATGTTCAATACTGCTACAGAAAGTAGAGAATTAAGCTTGATTCGATCCTTTATTTAACTAAAAATTGTTATCAAATCTTAAACTGCACAGTGGGCAAATTGAAAGAATGATATCTAGGCATAATTATTGCAAAGCTTACAGTCTTTCACCTGCATTTTCAAAATTATTATCTGAGAAAAGGTGACGGCAGCCAATCAGGTGGCTGGAGAGGGACTGGCAAAGGCACTACAGAATGCTCTTCATGGGAGGCCATTACTACCGTGGTTGAGCAGCTTGGCAGAGAGATGTTTCCCACAAAAGAATAAATTATCTCAAGTAGAATGATCCTGCTCCACTCCCCTAAGAGCCTGCCCAATGCTGATCTTCTCTCCATCTATAAATGGGAATGGTCACATATTTACCTAAAAAGAAGATTGCAAGCTTAAGAACTCTGAAAAAAATAATAAAATACTTACCAAATATAATAGATTCTCTTTATGGTTTTTTTTTGTTCCAATATATTTTGTTCCATGGCATTTGAAAGTGAACATATTCAGGCATATTTCTGTATGTAATAATGTTTATGATATATGTATACATGTATATATGCATATTTTCTCTATTTTAATGTATTTATGTATATGTACAAATATAAATTTATATACACATGTATATATTTTTAATGTATTTATCAGAAATCACCCTTTGCTCCAAGATTCTGGCGTGAAAAAAACCTCTATCTTGTGGCAAAAGGAAAAGCCGAGAACAGAACAAATCACACACTGAATCTTAAAAGTTCCTCTCATATTTCACTGCGGTTAGTAACCCAAGCCTGATATGGATAGGGCAGAAAAGTATGATTACTCCTCCCCAGGGAAGTTGTAGTAAGCATTAGGTTATTAAGTATGGAATGTCTGATTTCCTTAGGTACAAAGTTTAACAATTGATATCTCTGATATTTCACTTTGACACTTCTTGTTTTTTTGTTTGTTTTTTACGTTTCATTCTTTCAAACACATGGTTTGGCTTATGATTACCTTTCAAATGTTTTTTACAGCAATTTTTTTGTGGAGGCATGAATAAGTCAAAAATTCATGTTATTTTTTAATGTGAGTTCCGTTGTGGAACCAGTGCAGTGCAGACAGCTTGAAATATCAACAAAATGTTTGGGAAGTATGTGTTTAATGAACTCACAGTACTTCCATAGTTTGAGAAGTTCCATTCTGGTGATTTTCATCTTGAAAATGAGCCACGTGGGTGACCTGAGACCAAGGTGAATAATGATGAGCTGAAATCGTAGTGGAAGCAAATCCATTTCAACCTATGCACGAATTAGCAGCAAGTTTTGATATTACTATTCCAACAATTTTGGACCATTTGAAACAAATGGGCAAGGTAAAGAAGCTGTTTAGTTGGGTACCACCTAAATTAAATAAAGCATCAAAAGAGAAATCATCTCAAAGCTTGCCTTTCTTTGCTGTCAAGACATAAAGGCAAACCATTTCTATACTGTGTTGTTACATGTGATGAAAAACGGATTCTTCTTGGCAATCACAAGCATTCAAAACAATGGTTAGATAAAGATGAAGTGTTGAAACACAGTCCAAAATTGAATATTCATTAAAAAAAAAAAAAGCTTATGGTGTCTATTTGGTGGTCCAGCTCTGGTATTATCCACTACAGCTTCATGCATACTGGTCAATTACAGCAGCTATCCACTGCAACCAACTGGACAAAATGATGAGGATGCTTATGATTAAGCTACCAAGATTGGTCAATTGAGACAGGCCAATGCTCTTATAAGACCACATGTCGCAAAAAACAGCACTGCTCAAACTACAGAAGCTGAACTTGGAAAATCTTTGTCATCCACCATATTCACCAGACCTTGCACCAACTGACTACCACTTCTTCCAGGCTTTGGACCACTTCTTGGAAGGAAAAATATTCAATTCTCAGCAAGCTGTGGAAAACGCTTTTTGCAATTTCATTGTCACTCTCTCTTAGGGCATCTTCACTGCTGGCATAAGCAAGCTACTGTTAAGATGGCAAAAGTGTGTGTCACTAGTTGAGGTGCAGAATTTCATTAATTGTACTGCTTCTTTGAGATATAATAAACTAAACTTTTGATTTGAAATTAGATATTTGATATTTAATGATCTAAATAGAGGCAAAATAATACTAATACAGCCAATCTCAAGCATTAATTAAAAGTATACAATGTAGCTAAAGGTTCACAGTTTCTGTGTTAAAAATATTGAATCAGGCATATTTATATCTAGATGTCCTTGATGTCTAAGTTTGTAAATGTGATTAAAAATTGAAAAACAGAAAACAGAAGTAAAAATACTTCTCAAAGAGAACATACATAGTGTAAACACATAGAGGTTGTAATATTGGTTATAAAATCACAAATCATATCACCAAAATCTAGAAATTATAGGGGTATAGGCCTCTCTCGATTTCTTACTAATTGATGAAATTTTGGAAAAGGCAACCCTATATACTACAAAAACAGTCTTCAATCTAAGAATTATACTAATCGTGTAATGATTAGAAATGTGACAGTTATTTTTGTCCAACTAAGTCCAACTAGGCTAAGAAAGAAACATGACATAAACAGCTTTTCAGTATAAAATAGCGACTACTTGCACAATGGCAGGAAGTGTTTCTGTGCCATTTCTCCACATTGAGAGCACACTGTGTCATGTGTCAACTACATGAGAGAGGTGGACAGACTTCCTTTCTTATCTCTCTCAGAAGTGGGAGTAAACAGTTGCCTCTGCTCCAATCATCAATTCCATTCCCACCTCCCTTTTTTAATTTATCAATACAGGTACTATATATCCCTGAGTATAAACGGGCTTGATGGAGGGATATATAGGATTCTTAAAAGGATCATGCATTCTGAGAGCCATGTATCCCAGAGTAAAGCAGCATATGTGTGAGTGGCAAGAAGGAAAGCCAAGTTAGTCAGTCATCCTGCTTATATTCATTCAGGACCCACAAAGTGTGAAGCAGTATGTTAAGACTTCACAAGGGTTACAAAAAGAGAGAAAGAGAAAGAGAAAGAAAAAATAAAATAAAAATAAGACTTAAGCATAAAATGAGGGGAAAGGCATATAGCTCATTCATTCTTGGGTATGTAGAGAATAAAAGATGTTAATATTTGTGAATAAGTAAATATTTGCAAATGGGAGGAGGAAACCCTGGTGTGATATGGTTTAAACAAAGACATGAAGGATGAACGAGAGTTTGCTAAATGGAATGAGGTAGAAAAAGTACAGGAAAGGGAACAGTAATGTGAGGATCAGAAGTAGGTGGCATCAAGAACTACAAAATAAACAAGACTGAGGAAGACCGGCATGGAGGTAGAAGAAGGTGGAGGTTGAATCCAAATGAGAATGTAAAATTAACAAAATGATTCCATATATGATGGGTATAGGAGAAGGGAAGCATAGAGTGCTGTAACACCACAACATAAGAAAACTTACCCTAATCAGAGGAATCAGGAAATACCTTTATAGAAAAGTGACACATACAGTGAGAAGTCAGTGAGGAAAATAAAGAAGTGCTTTTGGCATTAACACCTGTAAAGGGACTAGACAGAAACAGGAATGAGCAGAAGAAGTCAAGCTGTGGTGCAGCTGCAGCAACGGAAGCCTCATCCAGCCCTATTGAGGGATCTGATGGCACAATGAATACTCAGAGTTTTCCTGAGTCTAGAAAGCCAAGTTTTTATACTGCTTGTCCATGAGTAATTGCATGCAGGCTGTTCTCCCCACCCCACCCAAAAGTGGGTACGGCCTTGGGTGAGTCAGTTCTCTTTCTTTATGCAATCCCTGAAGGGAGCTGACACTTGAGATACGTCTGTCAGTGGTGATCACAGAAGCTGGAGTAATAAGTCCTTCATTCCTGGAATGGGACCTGGGCAGCACTCACAGCATCCACCACATCATGCTTGAAACACTGGGAGTGACTTTGAGATGCTAAAGAAATCGAGGATGACTGACAAAGAGGGAACCCAAAGGATGGCGGTGGAGCATAAGACTGGAGACAACATCAGAAGCTGGATCAGCAAGGACCTTGGTGACCATTTTTGGATTCTGGACTTGACTTTAGAGACAAAGAGAAGTCACCGGGGCTTTTCAGCACAGGATGACATGGATAAATTTTAACTGAAAGATCCCTTTAGCAGCTTTGTGGAGACTAGACAGAGGAAGCCAGTAACAATTCAGAGTAACCAAATACAAGGAGGAATCTGGGTGAGAGGCAAGGAGGTCTGGAAGTAAAATGGTAGCTTTACTGGGGAATGGTACAGTTCCATGTGTGGCTCTGCAGTTGATGAGCACTTTCATGGAGATTGAGATTTGGGTGTTAAGTCAAGGAAATGGATGAGATTGTGGAGGGAGTGAATGGAGAATTGGGAAAGCAGAAATCCTAGGAAAGAAACCCTGAAGTATTCAACCATTTACTAGCCAGCAAGACAAAGAGGGACTGGCAAATTAGGGAGAAATTGGAGAAGTTGGAGGGAAGAAATCTAATGTGGGATTACACTGAAAGCACATGCTCAGAGTCTTTTAAGAACTACAGGAAGTGTCCATTTGCTGAGTGCAGATGAAAGATGAAATCATATCAGGACATAAAAGTATCAATTACATTTGCCAGTAGAATAGGGGAAAGGATTAGGAGGTAAATTTAGGAAAGGGAGCTTGAGCTGTTTAGTTTTGAGAACCTAGAGTCTTTTTCCTGACTTTTATATTCTCTGTGAAGTAAGCACGGGGTAAATCTGTTTAAAAAAATGGAGAGAGATAGTTAGATTTGAAGCAAAAAGAAATTAGGAAGGGTTTGAAATATTTTTGTGGGGAGATGGAAAGGAAAAAATATTAAAAAGACGAATTACATGCTGGCCAGTATTGTAGAATTAACTGAAGTTTCTGCTGATAAAACTGTATCACTATTGAGCTAAGTACGTTATTTGTTTGTTTTTTAATTAATTTCTTTCTCTGTAGCACCTGTATCATTCTTCAGCCTTGTATATAGGCAAAGAGAAAATATTCACATTTAGCTGGGTATATGCTAACAGAATAAAAGAGCAAGGGAGTTTTGATAAGACGGTGGTTGAAATGATGGATCAGATAACCAAAGTTGAATAGAAGGGAATTAAGGAAATGGTATAATTACATTTTGTAGCAGAGACAACTTCTAAATACAGACAATTTTGAAACTAATGGCCACACTTCAAATGGAACTTGGCAGACCAAATATACTTGTTTACCTCCATTCTCTTTGAGATATTCTGAAAATGACAGTAACAAGCATTTTCGTAAAGGCATAAGTCTACAAAGGCAAAGAGAACCTGAGGGAAGAGGTGGGCACATATTTGGAAAACCAGAAAGTGTAAGATTGAGTGGTAACTAACTTGGCAGACCTGAGCGAATTACAATTATGCTAGCCCCAGGGACAGCACAGAATCAGGCTAATTTGCGAACTCTGAAAGACTCAGAATTTGGATTTACAAAGTACTTCTAAAAGTGGGGCTATAAATAGATCTGAAAAGAGGAATATTGGTTAAAATATATCTGTACATTTTAATGGCATCATCTATAGACTGTATCTCTTCATCTCTACTTTTTGAGAGAAGAATATTATCAACCCTACCTTTTCTTATACCTATTATCCTTCACTTCTGCTTTTCCACATCTTACATTTGCACTTTTATACTGTACGTTTCTTTTTATATTTGAATGTTATATTTGTATTTTTATATTGTGACATGTAAGATGGTGATTTTGAATGAACAACGTTTTTATCACTCTTTTGAGTTTGGAATCAAATGAGAGGAGT
The DNA here is from genome assembly GCA_963574885.1 of Lepilemur ruficaudatus. Taxonomy (NCBI): domain Eukaryota; kingdom Metazoa; phylum Chordata; class Mammalia; order Primates; family Lepilemuridae; genus Lepilemur; species Lepilemur ruficaudatus. The sequence continues at coordinate 18,523 of CAUYRT010039058.1, forward strand.
GGGGTAGAGACAGACTCAAATGTCTGTTTTATTGCTAATAAAACTGAATTGAAAAATAGGAGATCAACACTAAGAACACATTGAACAAAGCAATGGCAGACCTTCCTTGAAAGGACAGAGACTGCCCCACGATGAGAAAACTGCATGGATTGAGAGAGAATAGATTAAGTGTACATTTTCAGAACGTGAAAGGGAAGAAGAGAAAGAAGGAAGTTATGGGATAAGCTCAAGCAACTTATTCTCTTCTGGGTTCACCCAAAGAGTTCAAAAGTGGTAATCAATATTGGAGTGAATCTTAGAGTATTTCTCCCTTACTTTTCCCTCATAAAAAGTCAAATGGAAATTCCCTTTCCTCTATGGCAACATTAGGAGTGGGAATAAATGTCCCTCTAAACAAGCACACAGTTATTCCTTGGTATACACAAGGGATTGGTTCCAGGACCACAGGTTCATACCAAAATCTGCACATACTCAAATCCTGCAGTCTAACTTGTAGACCCCTCCTCCTCCTACAAAAAGTCAGCCATCCATATGGGCAGATTTCACATCCTGGCCAATACTGTATTTTCCATCCCAGTTTGGTTGGCAAAAAGCCATGTATAAGTGGGCCCTCACATTTCAAACCCAGGGTCAACTATAAAATTAAAGATCAATACTATTTATATATTATGACTATGTAAATATGTTTACTGCAGAGTCAAGTAGTATACTGTGAATGTATTTCTTTTCTCTCTGCTTTTTACAGTTTTTGTTTATTTTTGTTACTGTTTCTTCTTATTCAGCTTTTCTTCAGCTTTCTTGGAGTCAGAGTGCCTGATTTCAAATTCAAGCTTTGCCACTTCCTAGTTGTATGAATTTACTTTCTTGACGTGAAAAAATAGTGATGCTAATAGTACATTCTTCATAAGGTTATTGGAATGAATAAATAAGTTAATACACACAAAATGCTTAGAACTGTGCTTAACACATAGCAAACACTTAAAAAGTGTTTTCTATAAAAGCATTTGCTATAATTTTTCTCTATTATGGTATAACATGTTCATCCAATTTCTCAAATAATATTATCTAAGTCATAGGTCAAACTTTCCCCAAAGATTTCTCCTGGAATCTTCTATTCTCCTGCCTAAGGCTGGACAGATTATTGTACATGCCAGCAGAGCAGCAGCCCTGCAGGGATTTCCCTCTTGGGCTTTGTACATTGTATCTTCAGTGAACTTTTTCTTGTTTCCCCTCATCATAACTGAAGTACATCTTTAATAATACAAGAAGATAGGTATATAGGTAAATTATTGACTTGGCAGTTAGGAAAAGTTTTTATTACCTTCTTGGTTTAGATTTCTAATCCATTATAGGATTTATATTATTTTCACTCTGATTTTTGAAGACATTTCTTTCTTTGACAGGGATGAGTAGTCTGTTTGCAGTTTGAAAAAAAAAATATTTGCAAGCAACCTATTCTTCTTTTCCTCTCTGGGGTCCTTGTGAATCTTCTTTTACCATTGGTAATATAAAATTTCAGGGTGTGGGTAAATTATTTTTATTCATCCTGCTCAATAATTTGTAGAATTTTTTTTCTTGATGATCAACACCTCCCTTAAGCTTTGGTAAATTATTTTCTATTATTTCCCACTCCAATTTTCTGTTTTTTTCCTTGAACTAATGTTAGTCTGCTGATATCTCTCAATTAAAATATTTTTCTCATATATATGGAAATATATATATTAAGTAACATATATTGCTTATATTAAGCAATTTATTACATAAAGCATATTATTTATATTAAAAGGATTTCTTCAGCATTATCCTCTAACATATTTGTGATTAGTTTCTTTTTATTTTAGCAATTGTATGTTTTCTTTTTCTAGATATTATTTTTGATCTCTAAATATACTTCCTATAGCATTGAGTTTACAAAATAATTTTCTTCAAAGTCTTATTTTTTGTTGAATTATGTGCATCATCTCCAGTCAATGCTTTTTTTGTTTTGATCATTCTATTCTGTAGTACAGGCTTTTGTGAAATATCTAGTAATTCCTGATGCATTCATATTTAATATAAGGGAAAATAAAGAATGATTGTAGTTCATGTGTATGTAGGCAGAATTTTCAACAGAGTGCCTTCGCTTAGGAGTAAGCAGGATATTTTACTGACATTATTAAGTGAAAGAATTCATAACACTTTACTTTAGGGTGTTAAAATTTCCCTAGTTTTCCCTACATAGTTTGTTGAGTTTTGTTTGCTGTTTTTTTTCAGAAGACAATTATCAATTGTTTTAGCAGATACCTAAATGTCTATGACTTTCATTTTTCCCCAGGGCCTGGGAGAGTAGTAGAACTATAGCATCTTTTCTATTTAAATCTTCAAATAGCACCTCTGTTTTCAGATCCATTCATCACTCTTAACTTCTGTTAGATTTTCTTTGAGTTTGTAGTTTCCTTGGGAGTCTGCTGGGGGAACTGGCTCCCTATCAGAATTCTAGGTAATATTTTCCTCACCAGAATTAGTTGAAATCTTTCCTTCATTGACGGCTTTCATCCTATTTTTTTTCCTAGAGTCGTATTCTTCTTTGTGCATTTCTTTAAAATAATTTTAATTAGTGCCTCAAGAAAGATATATTGTGATCATATGTTCAGTTTGTCAGCTTGACATGGGCCCAAGTTTAGTTTTCAAACACTCAGTGGTGCATGGAACATGTACCACTGAGTGGGAGAAGAATGGAGAATGGAAACTAGTTAGATGCCTAGTTTAGGCAAAATGAGATTATCTTGAATTAGACTAGCTAATGTGGAGATAAAGATACGTGGATGGTGTCAACATGTATTTTGGAAATAAAATTAACAGGGTATTAATTAGTGATTTGGTAAATAAGTTCACAATTTACACAGTTCAGGATTTTCTTCATAGTTTTAGTCGTTCTGTTAACTTGTTTTTCAGAATGCAAAGGTGATTCTAGTCTTTTAAAACTTACTTTATACAGCAGTAGCACTATTTCTTTTATTATTTTAATTAAAATCTATTGTTCTTTTAAAAAGTCTACAAAGAACTCAAACAAATCAGCAAGAAAAAATAATTCCACTAAAAAGTGTGCAAAAGAAATGAACAGAAGCTTTTCAAAAGAAGATAGAGAAATGGCCACAGACATATGAAAAAATGCTCAATATCATTAATCATCATGGAAATGCAAATTAAAAATCTGTTATATTTCTTAAGAATAGGAATCATAAATGCACATAGTGTTCCAGCTGTTGACATACACTGTATTTGAAAATTACAAAAATGTCAGTCCCTGTTACCCACAATGTTGCACCACTGGAGGCAATTCCTAAACCAATCCTGGCTGGGTCATGGTAATGTAAAGAGTAGATAATGAGAATCCTCAGTCCCAGTGGGACTAGGAATACTTTTGGTAGGTATTTAATTATTAAGATTCAAAGTTATAAGGCTGTGATTCAGATTCCCTAAATCCTTGATCTGTTAACTACCATGACTACAGATGTCCCTTGGGAAGATATATGCTCATAAGGCCAAAGAAAGATTTTATAAGTGGCTTGGATTTGGTTTTAAAATCTTGTTCAGAATCCACTATTCCTAATGCTCTGCCATGTACCATCAGAGTGTACTGCATCAAGTATTAATTTTGCACATTAGGTCTTTACTAAACAAGTCTCAATGACCTTCTCAAGTAAGGGGCTCTCTTGAGTAGGAGTTATTCACAGATCATATTGCTGCATGAGACTTACAGATGATAACAATAGGAAAGTAGACAAACATGGTAATTTTTGAAAGGAATTGAGAGCAACAGTACACCTGATAACAATTATTAAAGGGAAATATCTCCTCATTACTTTAGCTTATTCAATGTCATTATATTTGATTGATCCCTACAAAAGTTCCACTTTATGAAGAAACTCTTAGAGACAAAGGATTTAAGTTCCTTCTAAATATAGATATATTCAGAAAATTAATTATAGGATCATATTGATAGGAGGAAATTGAAGCCAGAGATATAAGAGAAGTGACTCCTAACTACAGCCACTCATTAGAATTTCGTTAGGTCTCTCTTGGAGGTGGTTTTCGACGATGAAGTGTTTCTCAAAAACTCCACGATTGAAAATCCATGGATGTTTTGAGTAAGGTTAAATTCCAAGGCCTGGATAAAGCACAGTTTAGGATGTGACAGAAGATGGGATTGGGATTGTTCTTGATGGCGGTCTTTGAGAAGCTGTGAAAAGTGGGACAGGACCTAGAGATTGGATTCAGTGACTCACTTTAGAAAACTCCAAAGGGGATGAAACAAACAGATACTAGCAAGTATAGAAGAAAGTGTGGAATATTGTTGTTTGCAGGGTTTTAATGTAAGTTATTCAAGTAAAATTTACATAGGTACAGCTGAGAAAGAAGTAATCAATAGGAACCAGAATATTACACTAAAAATAAATTCTGTGAAACTCTCATTTCCTTTGGATTGTGTGTATTATGTGTATATGAATATTATGCTTTTTAATTTCATCAAGTCAGTTGACAGATTTTAGCACTTATGTAGATTTATAACCAGTTAACAATTTAATAGTGTTGACTGATGAATTGATATTAAACAAGATGAAAGTCCTTAGTCATATTCAACAAAACTTTTACCGGTGATCTCAATGAAGATGTGAAATGAATGATTTTTAAATTTCTGAATGACAAAGTTGGTTGAAATTAACAGCTATATTGGTTGTAGAATAATGATCAAAAAAAGAGAGTGATGAGCAACATCTTAAAAGATAAAATTTAATATGATAATGTTACATGTCTCTCTTGGGTCTAATAATACATTTTTTATATAGCAATTGCAAATGTTGATGTAGAGAATGGCAATGAATTTAACAGTAGTGTATGTAAAAATATCTAAATGCACATTTTCAGCATTTCAGCTCATATGCCCCAACAATAGAATATAGAGGGCAACTATATATGTGGTTCTGCCAAAAAGAGTAGAATTTGGAACAATGGAGGGTGGTAATCTTGCAGTACTCGTTGCATGTCAGACTATATATCATTTGTCCTGAATTAAGAGGAACTCTTTATTTTTGAATTTACTCCTGGAAACAGTAAAGTTGTTGATAGAAGTTGAACCAATAGAATATCAGGAATGTTTAAGAATCTGGGCTGTTTAGTATTATAAAGCAACATTTTGGTTAGTAGATAGCATGGTAGGATCTAAAAATATTTTCTTGCAGAGGTTTTAGATAAATAATCTCTTTTAGTATCACTGATATTGAGGGCTTTAGATTAAGGGAAAGCTATTTATAAAGAGAGAATTTGGAAGAGATCTTGGAAAGTAGAGTTTTCTTTTTTTAAAAAAAAAAATCACTAATGGCATTAAAATATAGGCTGACCTACTATTCAAGGATGTCATAGATTTGAAGTTAATTCTAGGTTTAGTTGCTGCTTGGAATAGATGAACTTTCCAAAGACTTTCAATCTGGAGATATCATAGTTTAATCAAGTGTTAGTCTTTATTCACTTTTTTCCAAGAGTATGCCCTACCAAAACAAAAACCATTTTTGAGTAGTTTCAATGTTCAATAAGCCTACATGTTACATTTCACTATGTCCTTTTTATAGACGATGAAACTCAGTCTTATAAAGGTAAGTGTGTAGTCCACGTTCATGCAGTGAGTACACGCAAAAGCTCAGATTTGAGCAGATTTATCTGACTTCTAAATCCATGCTTTTTCCACTAGGCCACACTGCCTTTCCTCAGAACAAACTCCCAATCCCCTTGTATTTTTAGATATTCTTTTAAAAAACAAACAGAAAAACAAATAACCAAGCAAACAAACAACCTAGCTCTAGGATATTTTAAATTTCTTTTCAAAATATATCCAACTGTTTTTCATTTATTAAAATACAATCTGGATGGTAAATAAATGGACTGTAGCATTAGATAGGTGGGCCAAAAGTAGAACAGTTGAAACAGAGGATATAGATTTGAAGAATCATTCTACTAGCTTTATATGCTGAGTTTGTGCAGTTGGGTGGGACGTTCAGATGAAAAATTATTCATCAAGAATTAGAAAATACATGAATGGGACTTAAAATAGAGTTGAAAGCTATAGATTAGGGTGCTCCGCTTTCAGGGTACACATCTGGCAATTAGCAAGCAGAGGAAAAAATATGATAGGAGAAAACTAGTAAAGATATTTGTTCAGAATCCAAAAGAGGAATAATTTACCTTGAGTAATGCTATGGAAAGTTCAAGAAAGAGAGACGGAGCAAAAGCCATCACAATAATCTACTTAACAGTTACTTTTGAGGGGAAAAAAAAGAACTACTTATACTTAAAGGTTTGTTAGGTTGATTACTTTCATTTAACAAAAGTTTAATGAATGCTCTTTTAAAGTAATTGTAGCCATATTCAATATATAATTTTAATGTTCTAATTTTCCCTAAATAATGTATAGTATGTATTTTATGTAGACAAATAGATTGAATAAATACATATAATGATGGCATAATATTGCACTGAATGGATAAATCATACTTCAAAATTCCCTGAAAATGGACATTTAATTTGCTTCCAATTTGGTCTTTAATTAATGTTTCAAGGCTCTTTTTGGTATATGCTGATTTTCTCCATTGAGGATTTTTTAAAAGTTTCAGATTTAGTCTTATTATGATAAAAATTTATCTCTTTTAGAGGTTCATGATTTATAAACACTAAGTTACTTTGCAAAGAGATTTTATAATTTATAATGCCTGGAGTGATATGCATTAGAATATCTTTAATAATACTTTTACAATCATTGTATATCTTTAACGTTTTTAAGTCTTCGCTGGTTAAATGCATATGCAGTCTTAGATCTTTCCACACTTCTTTAATTGGGAATGGGGAACAGAGCAGTGTACTGCAGACCCTTAGACAGGCTACCACAAATTGTTAGGACTTTTACAGATGTTAAACTCAAAATATGTAATTAATAGGAAAAGAAATATGGAATATAAATATTTCATTTTACTATTTCATAAATTATGCCCCTTTTCTCCTGCACTCTACAGCTATTGTATACTTATTTAAAGCTGTATTTTATTTTATGCATCAAGTAATTATTACAGGAAAGTACATTTCTTAGAAAATTTAGGGGCCAAAAAACTCTGGTGAATTTATTATGGTGTAAGAAATAGAGGCGGAATCTTAAAGTTAATGAAAGTTACTTAGGTTACCAACAGACCCAAATGTTAACATATGGGGAAGGATTTATAAATCACTATAATGTTTCTGTTTAGTTTACTGAAAAATGACTTGATATACATACGATAGTTGCTATCATGGAAACAAGAGGCAATGACACAAACAGGAGAAGGATGAAGAAATAAGGAGATGAATACTGAACAAAAAAGTAATTTTTAAAGTGATAGATATTAGCAACTCACATGACTCCTCATCCTAATCTGAAATGTTATGTTCTTACGTCTTAGCCAAACACAAAATTTCAGACTAAACATTAACTAGGGGTGCTTTGGACCACACTATTGAAATTGGTATTGTTTGGAGGTCAATATACAGGCCCAATAATCACCTGAAAACAATACTGACAGCGATAAAATATTGTCCACCTCCAACTTTTTCCTTAAGGTAATAATTTTCCCCACTCAAATTCCTAAAAATATGTGAAGGACTGAACAAAGCAAATATATTTATGGCTGATTGCACTCAGACACGTTCTGTGGAATCTGTTGACAAGAAAAATAGCTTAATAAAATAAAGAGAGGAAGAAAAAGATTGAGGGAGAATAATATTAAGTGAAAAGAAATCCTAAAAGATTAATCAACTGTTGAATCTAGAGATTTAACTGAAGATTTCCAATTAAACTTCCTTTAATCCACTGTCAAACAAAAATGACCATATATAGC
>CAUYRT010039059.1:0-10135 GCA_963574885.1 Lepilemur ruficaudatus
AAAAAAAATAACAACTCAACACTATTAAAATCATTTATCAAACTCTCTCTCACTCTCTCTCTCACTCTCTCTCTCTCTCTCTCTCTCTCTCTCTCTCTCCCCTCCCGCTCCCAGCATCCTCGTGCATCAGAACCTAGGTAAACATTGGCATCCTAAAAATCTTCTCTCTGAGCATCTCTATGAGGGATCAAAGTCATGTTCAGGGACACAAGTCTCCAGCAGCATTTGAGTCATTCCAGTCTTGCTCTGCCTGGCCCAGATTGGGGAGGACACCTGAGACTGTATGTTACGTACTTTCCAGAGAGCCTGTGGCATGGAACACTGTTCTCCCGGCTGCAGACTGACTTGCCCTGGGAGAAGTTGGGTGACAAGCATGTCCAAGTCTCCGTCGAACCAATGTGGAGAGTTAACCACAAGCCAGGGCACTTTGAATTGAGTGTTCGTCTATGACAAACTGGCACGCCCCCGCATGTTTCCCTTGAGACTGTACGATTTCGGTATGAAGGTTGTCTTTATAACCCGAAGGCCCGGAAACATTTTAAAACTCGAATTGGCCTGTTCCTGGAGACTAGTGCTGAGCCTACTGGGATAACATCAATCTGCAGGTCTTCCCCAGCACTGGAGACATACTTCATCCTATAATTGGAAAATAGATTTGATTTATATTCCATTGTGTCAGAGCCTCCACTCTGGGCTCTCGGTAGAGAGGTCTGGGCAGCAGGGAAATGGTCTAGTTTTGAAAAAAGACACTCCATAGACACGTATGGAGAAACTGCAAAACTGGAGCCTGATTGATGTTTATAAAAGAATTCTGATGTCTGTGTGTAAATTCCTGAGTTAGGTTGAGGGATGTGAGGCATTGAGAGCCCGGACACAAAAACAGAGCAACTGGCTTCCCATCCTCGATCTAGCATTTGCCAAGTCCTGCCTGCCGCATGACAGGTGCTTGATATAGGAGTTTATTGCATCCTCTCAACGTCCCTGCAATGGGGATTATGATTTGTATTTTTGTGAAGAAGAGTAAAGAAAATCCAGAAAGATGGGTAACTTGGCTCAGGTCACATAGCTCGCAAACGCCTAAGTGATGATTTGAACCTGAACTCAGTCTGTCTAGCTTTGAGACCACATTTTTTTTCTGTGCTCCACAAGAAACACCTGCACTTTCTCTCTCTCTCTCTCTCTCTCTCCACCCCCCCCCCCAAAAGATGCCTGCTGTCCTATGGGCTTACTTTGTAAAGTGCGATGGATGCCTCTGCCAGAAGGGTAGAGTATACAAGCAGAACAACCCAAGACACATGCTATTGATTCAGGCAGTGACACTTAGAACATTTTCCTATGGGGTTTATGCTACAAACTCTTAGCATTATTTTCCTCATTTTTCTCAGGGAATGCCTGGGAAACCAAGATAATCATTCATCGGGGCTACGTTAGGAAACCCAAGTGACAATGGGAGACTGTCTAAGCCTAGAAAGTCCTGGGCAATTACCCCTCTAGTGCAGAGGTGGGCAAAGCTTTTCTATAAAGGGTCAAATAGTCAGTGTTTTAGGCTTTATGAGCCAGAAGATCTCTGTTGCAATTACTCAACTCTGCTGTTGTAGCCCAAGAGCTGCCATGGATAATAAATAATACATAGATAAATGAGTGTGGCTGTATTCCAATAAAACATTATTTAGGGACACTGAAGTTTGAATTTCATATCATTTTCATTTATCACAAATATTATTTCTTCTTTTGAATTTTTTTCAAATTTGAAAATATAAAAACCATTCTTAGCTTGTGGGCCATACAGAAGCAGGTAGCAACCTGGATTTAGCCCACAAAGCCATAGTTTGCCAATCCTTGCTGTAAAGGATCATTTTTTTCCCTGTATGTTTGATGGTTTACTCTCAGGAAGTTTACAAAAGTAGAAGAGAAGATTTGTTTATGATTATTGAAAACTACTGAGTAAAATTTGACATTTTAATCATATTAATATGAATTTTTGACTCACAATAAACAAAATTCTTTCTTTCTAAAAAAACTTTAATTGAAATTTTTATTGAAATAATTATAGATTGATATGCAGTTGTAAGAAATAATACAAAGACACTCCTTGCACCCTAGAAGCTCTCAGACCAGTGGTTAGCTGCTGCACTTCCTCCCCGAGGTAGAGAATGTGTGGTGACTGAGTGGTCTGTGTTCCTATTGCTAGTGGGGTGATGGGGTGGGTTGAAAACCATGCACTCTGGAATTTGTTGTATTTTCTCTCAGTAAAGCTTTTTTATTTCCTGAAAAAAAAAATGTTACTCCTATGGTAACATTTTGCAAAACTATAGTACAATATCACAACCAGGATATTGACAGTGATACAATCTACTGATTTTATTCAGATTTTTCCAGTTATACTTATACTGGTGTGTGTGTGTGTGTGTGTATTTAGTTCTATCACTGCAAGGATCTTTTGTGTTGCCCGTTTATAACTATATCCACCTCTCCCCCTTTCCCCATCCCTAGCCGCTGGCAACCACTAATCTGTTCTTTTTTCTTTTTTTCTTTTTTTTGGGACAGAGTCTTGCTCAGTTGCCAAGGCTAGAGTGCCGTGGCATCAGCCTAGCTCACAGCAACCTCAAACTCCTGGGCTCAAGTGATCCTCCTGCCTCAGCCTCCTGAGTAGCTGGGACTACAGGCATGCGCCAGCATACCTGGCTAATTTTTTTCTATATATTTTTAGTTGTCTGGCTAATTTCTTTCTATTTTTAGTAGAGATGGGGTCTCGTTCTTGCTCAGGATGGTCTTGAACTCTTAAGCTCAAGCAATCCTCCCACCTCGGCCTCCCAGAGTGCTAGGATTACAGGTGTGAGCCACGGCGCACGGCCTAATCTGTTCTTCATTTCTAAAATTTTGTCATTTTCAGAGTGTTATACAAATGGAATCATACAGTATGTAATCTTTTGGCATCGCCTTTTCACTCAGAATAATTCCCTGCAGATTCATCCAGGTTTTATCAATGGTTCCTTCCTTTTTATTGCTGCATAGTATTCCATGGTAAAGATATATCATAGTTTGTTTAACCCTTCACTTGTTGAAGGACAGTTGGGTTATTTCTACGTTCAGGCTAACATGAATAAAGTTTCTATGAATATTTATGTGCAAGTTTTTGTGTGAACATTTTATTTCTCTGGGATAAATGCCCGGGAGTGCAATTTCTAGTCTATGTGGTAATTGCATACTTATTCCCTTTTGAATATTCCCTTCACACATATTTTAAAATGTCCTTTTTAAACATTATCACAAAATTCCCTGTAACAAATGACACCATGGTAAAGGTCCTTCAAAAATTCCCTGCCATCTTGCATTCTCATTTTATAGACCCAGGAACTCTACACTGGAAAACTTAACTGATCTGAAAGGTCAGTCACAAATCACAGAATGGTCAGTGCCAGCTGAGCTAGGACAAGAAATCACATCTTCCATCTCTCACTTTAGTGCTCTCATCCCACTGGCTGCACCACTGAAATTACAGACGGAAGCAGCCAACAACATAGAAAAGAAAGAACATGGCTGTTAAAGATATTGTGAGCTCACTTCCAATGGTCTGTCCTTATCACAGCCTTCCTCAATAAAGTCCTGTGAGGCTTTTTCACTCAAAACTTGAAACTACCTCAGAGCATTGGGCAAGTGATCAGGGACAGCAAAGTGCAAACACGCAAACTACATTTCATAATCCTCCAGAGTGTGCATGGGAACTGGAAACTCTAAAGCTTTGTGACCACAGCAAACAAATGCTTTTCATCAGGCCGTCGGGGGTTATTGCAGCTGTGTGCGTTAACACAGGTTGACTATACTGATTAGAGAGAGTTGAACTAGTATTGATCAATTCCACTCCCCCAAATCTAAAGCCTTATCCAACAAGTTTCCTGAATGGTTCAAATAATTTATTTCATTTCTACATTAGACTGGACAATTGGTTTTTTCACTTCCACTGGCCATGACCAAGAAATGTAGGAACCTACCATCTTTCATGCTCTCCTCAGAATCTAGGAGGCATTACAGCAGTCTGTCCATATCTTAAACCAGTGCTGCAAAGTGGGATCTGCAGACTAGCGGCATCTGCATCACCTGCAAACTTATTAGACATCCAACTCTCAGGCCCCATCCCCAGACTGGTTGAAAGAATTTCTGTGGCTGAGGCCCAGCAATCTGCTTCTTCCTAGCTGTCACCTGCAGATTCTGAAGCTCACTAAGGTCTGAGTACTGTTTTCAACCACTTCAGAACTATTTCAAGTAGACAACAGAAACGTAAGTGATAGCTTCCAAATAAACAACAACAACAACAATCATAAAAGCCCAACCAACAAAGTAGTTTCAATCCTTTTCTGTTAATTATACAATCTTTATGAGGCCAATGTTGATATAAACATTAACCAGACTTGTTATTTATTTTTGACGTTCAACAGATTGTAGCTTTCTTCACACATGCGCGATTTAAGTGCTGTTTCTAATGAAAATGTTCAGTTTGTGCTTCTACTTAGCACCTATTTAAAATTCTTTATCAAACTGTAATTTCCTTGAGGGCAGGAAACGTGTGTCTCCATAGCCTAATAAATAGGTGTCTAATAAATGGTTGTTGAACAAATGAATGGATTGTGTTTTATATTATAGTTGCTTTGTCCTCCACTGAACAGTGCACTTTTAGGTTGGAGAAGATATGGGTTTTGTTCATGCTGTATTCTTGAAAATTTTCTCACTATCCCTAAGTATCCAGCAGACTTCCCTGAACACAATAGGTTCATAAAAGTTGTTGAATGTACAACAACCACCACCAACTAAATTGCACCTGTGGTGCTACTGCATAGACTCCAAATAATTTTACTACAGACATTATTTCCATATGCATGTGGGAAAAACTAATTTAGTATGTGCCATTTCGGAGATTGTTTAACAAACATCATCACCTACAAAATGGAAGTCAGAAGCATGTTTCGGGAGATTTGTGGGTGAACAAAGGTACCTGTGACAGGTGTACCTTTTTTTCCTTTAAAAGGATCCCTTGTGAAACAATGAAAGAGCAAGGAGGCAATGGATACCCAGCCAGGGAGCTGGTGGGCCCCAGCTTCTACTGCAATTTTTCTAGTTAAGAAATCAAATTACACAGTCTCACTAGATGATCCAAATTCCAGCACTAAGGTAGGGACATCTCAAGCTCTTTGATGTTAAACGTTTAGGTCTATTTACCTTGTTAGTTATTCTGTAAGATTGAGAATATCTGACACTTCCACAGCAAGGTATTATGACAAATAAACACCTTTGAAGGATCAGATATGTGTGAGGGAAAAACACAACATCTGTGCTCAAGAATCTAAGATAACTTAGCAAAAAAGATCTATGCTCTTTAATTTTCATATATCCCATCTGGAGGATGGGAAATGCTAAGTGGTCTTTGTTATAAAACATTACAGAAAGATACAAGTTTTGTAATCTATCATTCAGTAGAACAGGCAAGTAAATCGTTTGTCTATGCTTTGGAATGTAAGAGGAGGACAAGGTAAAATTAGATATGTTTGTGATAAGTAGACTTTAGCAATGAAGTACTTTGGAAAACTTCTGTAGTCAACCTTAGGATGACTTCAACATGGTTTTCTTTTCCATCAAAAGAACACTTCCTTGAGAGTGACAGGAAGAGGAAATGGCTACGGATATTAATTTCTTTCATTCCATATTGCTGCCATTTTTGTATATTTATAGAAATAGGATTTTTTGGTTGATTAGGGTTTTTGCCCTGTTCAAGTATGTTTTCAGGACATGTATATTTCTAAAATGACTAACACCAGACTGGGGTAAAACATCATCTTCTAAACAAATTTTAACTTTGTGTTTAATTTGTTCAAGCATTTTACAGAGAAGTTGTCTACAGGCAAAACTCTTAAAAGTTACTTTTGAGTCAACATATGCTACAATGGTTGCCTGAATCACTAAATATTTTAGTATGGTTAATTCAAATTCATTTGAGCAATATTTCACACACAAAGCTTCAGGCCCAGCTAGTTTCAGATTCTTTGAAGGTATAAAGCTGTCAATTGTGAATTAAATGGACAGGGTGATAGAAAATAAATGTCTAGCTTCAAGTCTGGCAGGTCATTGTTTCTATATGCTATCAATCCTTTTCATTAGCTATATTAACAAAGACATCTTAAGTCCTGCCTAAGTCCACAGGCCTCTGAAGGAAGTCTAAACAATTTGGAGTGATTGGGAGTAAAAGCAGTATTAACCAACAAATTCAAAAGCTTTTTGTTGGGCACCCCTTCCCCCAGAGGTGGTATGTTTTGCATGTTTGTCCTTCAGACTGACAGTTCCATGGGTTACATGTTTTATCAAATACTGGGCCATCACTCCCAAGGAGCTTGGAAGGGTGACATTAGCCAGCATTTATCAAGCACCTCCTCTATGCAGAATAGTGTACACACTTCTAATTTACTCTTATGAAAGGACTCTGGGAGGTAGGTGGTAAAAGAAACCAAGGTCAGGAAGTTAACTGTTAAGAGCAAGAAGTCCAGCTAGCAAGTGACATGGCATAGATTCTAAGTCAGGTCTGTGTGGTTCAAAAGTTTGTCCTCCTAACTTCTGTGCTGTTCTTCACACCCCTCTGGTGCACTAAATAGCTAGTGATGGTGGCCCTGGCAAGCGGGGGTTGTGAAAGCAAAGTGAGTTCTTTCCTACATCTTTCCTTAGCTGATATGAGAAGCAGCATATATATATATATATATATACATATATATATATTTAATTTGGTTTATTTATAGGGGGATAACTTGCATCATGTGTGCACATCTTTGTGTGTATGTGTGTGTGTGTGTGTGTGTGTGAGAGAGAGAGAGAGAGAGAGAAAGAGAGAGAGAAAGAGAGAGAGAAAGAGAGAGAGAAAGAGAGAGAGAGAAATATCAAAAAAGTTTGAATACCACTCATCTAGTCTTGTCAACTAATTAAATGAAATTAATTTGAATTGTGACTTAGCTCTCTTACTCACATGCCTCTATTTGTGACTTAAGGAATACTATATTCTTAAACACTACATTGTAATTGTTAAATTTATTGCAATCAATGATTTCGAATTTCTCCATTGCATTCTTTTTCTCTCCCTAGTCACAAGGCAGTGGATGTTCTTTTATTTCCACCTCCCAATTGTTTCCCTTTGGTACACACTCTTTTCCTCCCTCCTGTTTTCATAAATTTAGCATTCAGCATCCAGAGAGAGCAAGAAACAAGATGTTAAGTGGAATGAAATCATTACTTCCTAACGTTTCCACATTTGTTCTTTCTGGTCTCTCAGAGTCTTCCAATTAGTCCTTGTCTTAATCTTCTGGCAAATTTCAGGAACTCTCACAATCTTCAAATTCTCATCTTCCAATATGCTTCCCTTGGGAATTCCCTGGAAACTTCCTGCCAACATGCAATCCTAGGATCTGAATAAGAGCCATGTTTTACGGAATACCATCAGAATACTCTTCCAGATGGCCTATTGTGTAACATTCTATAAGTTACAAGACCCAGTAAGTATAGGCATGTCCCCTAAGCCTTTCCAATCAGTGGACTGAAGAGAGCCATGGTACTGTTCATTATATCTTATGTCAATCCTTTCTCAAATCTGATATCATAATTGATGGGTTTTGTTTCTCCCATAGGTAGAGGCTTTGTTTCATGGTGCTCATGTTCTTGAGCAGTCCCATTGACTTCAAGCTCTTACTTAACATAAAAGTAAGACAATATTGCCCACCAAGAGGTCCTGGAATACAGCCAGTCCATTGGAATTAAAGTGACGGTCCTTGCTGCCCTGAAGCTTATCTGTGCTGGACACACGCACAGCCTGGAGGATAAATAGATTGCCCAGCAGCTTGCCAGAGTGAGATAAATACGTAGGGAAAGAAACAGCAAACCCTCGCAGGGCAAAATAAACTAGGCAAATCCACACAGCTATGGTCAGTGGGCAAAAAGCAGCAGTCTCATATTCATTCACTGGAGATGTGAAGTTTCTTTTGACCTAATGTGCTATCATACAGCCTGGAAAGACAAGCAATTCTGCACCAGGCCAGGGAATCTTAGCTGTAATATCATCTTTGGAAAAGGTTAGGAAAGCAGAAAATATGATCTTTATAATTTTTGTGTATCTAAAGGGCCAATTATCTATTAAACAGTCGTAAAGAGTGATCGTTTCAGGGAAACACTAAAAGAGTCTTTAAAAATAGTCAGTAGATTCCAGTGATTTACGTCACAAAGAAACAGACCATCTTAAGTAACACATGGGCAATAAAAGCAAGCAGATGTTTGCATTCTAACCAGGGCACTAATGGAGGTGCTATGGCACTGTATCAAACAAAGTAAAGTTTGCCATCTTCAGAATTGCCCACTGGAGTTTTAAATACAGCTGTCTAACTTTGAGTCAACAACTGGTAAGCTTTCCTAGACCACTCTGAGTATCATTCCTTGCTGCAGGTAAGACTTCATAATTCATTGTTAGCATGCTGTGTCAAATTCGTTTTCTAAAATGGGCCTTGAAATGTGTGAATGACTATAAATTGCAAACTTGCCATAAAAACAATTCCTCGGGTTGCTGAATCATAAACATAAGTCATTATGAGCAAAATCACAGTAAACATAAATAAATAAGGCCAAACCCACAAGAGCCTGGATTTGGAATTTCATGTGCAGGCTGTAAGCCTGGCAGTTACCAAGTCAAGTGTTTTTAGTTACTCCGGTAAAGCTTGACAGTAGAAATGGGTTCAGATAGCTATACTTACTATAGCCTTTCTTTCCTTTTCCCCTGCAGAAATTCAAAGCATTTTATAAATATTAAGCCAGGTACTGGTGGTTCAATAAATGACTCCTGAGATTATGGTAGGCATTTGGGGGATTAACTCTTTAGGCCACCAAGCAATTGTTTACTGTCCAAGAATAATCATTTATTAAGTCAGGAAGAGCCAACCTTCTCTGGAGCACCTCGCAGCTTAGAAGCCCTGGACTGCTGCCACTCAAGCCTTTTTGAGTTAGGAACGTTTAAAAAGAACACTGCATTTGCACTACTATTGCAGAATATGACTAATCACAAAGATTAGACCAGCTCTGTCATCTTCAGGGGTCAATTTCACTGGGAAGGACTCCACCAGGACATTATTACAAACCCACTCTTGGGGACCAACTCCTTGGCTGGATGTTTTGGCATGTGGGCTAACGGCACCCCCTTCACCTTATTCTTGCTTTCTTCTAATTGCCCACTTCCATTTTTGTGCTGTCTACTTCTCCTTTCATCAAGATACCTAGAGAACAATGTTTTTTAGCCATCCACCAACTCAAGCACAATGCCCATTTTTGGTCCATTTCTTATTTCTTTTTTTTTCAATTTTTTTTTATTTCAGCATATTATGGGGGTACAAATGTTAAGGTTATGTATATTGCCCTTCCCTCCTCCCCCCTCAAGTCAGAGCTTCAAGCATGACCATCCCCCATACAGTGCGCATTTTACTCATTACGTATGTGTATACCCATCCCCTCCTCCCCACTCCCGTCTGCCCCACTCCCAGTAAATGTTGTTCCTATATGTCCACTTAGGTGTTGATCAGTGAAACTAATTTGCTGGTGGTGAGTACATGTGGTGCTTATTTTTCCATTCTTGGGATACTTCACTTAGTAGAATAGGTTTCAGCTCTATCCAGGAAAATACAAGAGGTGCTAGATCACCGTTGTTTCTTATAGCTGAATAGTACTCCATGGTATACATATACCACATTTCATTAATCCACTCATGTATTGATGGGCACTTGAGTTGTTTCCACAACTTTGCAACTGTGAATTGTGCTGCTATAAACATTCGAGTGCAGGTGTCTTTTTTATAGAGCGTCTTTTGTTCTTTTGGGTAGATGCCCAGTAATGGGATTGCTGGATCAAATGGTAGATCTACTTGTATCGCTTTAAGGTATCTCCACATTGCTTTCCACAGAGGTTGCAGTAGTTTGCAGTCCCACCAGCAGGGTATGAGTGTTCCTGTCTCTCCGCATCCACGCCAACATTTATTGTTTTGGGAATTTTTAATAAAGGCCATTCTCACTGGAGATCAATGATATCTCACTGCAGTTTTGATTTGCATTTCCCTGATGATTAAAGATGT
>CAUYRT010039060.1:0-12132 GCA_963574885.1 Lepilemur ruficaudatus
TTGACTGCCCTGGGGATTCAGAGAACGAGTTTATAGTTTGCTGTAGCCCTGTGGTCCCCAGCCCCCAGGGCTCCATGCATACCCCATCCCCCACCCCAGTCCAGGGAAAAACTGTCTTCTATGAAACTCAGGAAGGGGGAGCCACAGCATGAGGCGAGCGGCAGGCGAGCCAGCGAAGCCTCATCTGTATTTACAGCCACTTCCTATCACCCATCATTCACATCACTGCCGCCCACACCCCATGACCCTGTCCATGGAAAAATTGTCTTCCATGAAACCTGTCCCTGGTGCCAAAAAGGTTGAGGACTGCTGCTCTAGCCATTAACTTTTGTGGTCTTTTGTTTATTTAAGTTGGTTTGGCTCGTGGGGACCACCCTAGCTAAGGAATACACTCCAAACTTTTGTATTATCCTTCTGATGCTCATCACAGTAGTCTCCTTGGTGTGTTGTATTCTCTCGGGGTTTTAAATGCCTGTTTTCAGCCATCAATGGTATATCAGAAGGTTTCACTGTGATTAAAGCAACAAAAATGAGATGAACAACAAAAGGAATATTTCCTCCACAAGCTTGATGTTGTGACCAGACAGCCTGGCTCTCCCAGGCAGACTCCCTGCCCCGCACATCCCATCTAGGGCAGTCCCAGCCTCTGGGACCTTCCCCAAGAAGCTAAGCAGCTTGTGCTGCTCAGGAAGGGGCAGACACCTTGGGGACCTGCCTCAGGACCTGGCTATATAGGATTCAGCCCAGCCACCTCCCTGGAAGCTCTCTGAGCCTCCTCTCGCACCTGGCACATAGCAACACATACTCTCCAAGGTAGTGAGTATGGTTGATGCTGCGGTCAGAAAGACCTGGGTTCCAAGCCTGGCTCTACCACTTACTGGTTGTGTGGCTCTGGGAAGATTACTTCACCTCTCTGTGCCTTACTTTCCTGCTCTGTAAGATAAGGATAATGATAGTTTTATGAGTCAGCAGAGATTAATGCAGGACATAGGAACTACCCAAGGTATTTGGAGCAGAAAGTGACTTGAGACAAGGGTTAGGTGCTTACGGGATGGTTGGAGTGGCTGGATGGGGAGAGGGGAGGAGGTAAGGCTATGTCTAGAAAGTCTGCCCCCTCTGCCTCAGCAGGAAAGAAGGTGGGGCACCTAGAGGTTGCCACTGGCACTGCTGAGTTCCAGCTACACTGGCGTGGCTGTGTCCAGCGAGCAAACAGGGCCTCCACTGCTGCTGCCCAGTGTCCCCTGGCCCCCCAAGGGTGGTGACTAGACACTGGACACCACTGCAGGAAACAATGTGCACCTGCATGGCCCAGCCTGCGGGAAGGAACCAGCCAAAGCAGCAGGAAGGTAGCCTCTGCCTCTCTTCCACCTTCCAAATTTCATGTGAGGGTCTAAATGTTGGATCCCAATATTCATCCATCACTCTCACAGGAGTCAGGCTGGGAAATGTCGTTTTCAGCTATCTGCCTCCAAAGGACAGGAAATTGGTGGGGCTGGATCGGGGTGCTACTCAGTCACGTGAGGATTAACCACATTTTGCCTGGAGAGCACTCTGAACACTTCCTGGCACACAACAGCATATGCTGAATACACGTGCACTAGGGGCTATGGTTAATATTACAGCTGCTGTTGCTACATACCTGCCATGTGACTGCCCGGTGCTAGGCCCTAGGAGATACCACAGCAAATAAAACAGGTCCCTACCCTGCAGAAGTGTATAGACTCAAGACTCAAGGGTGTAAATTGGTACATGTAGAGAAAACTGCATCACAAAAGCCTGAGGAGCACAGGGAGCTGTCAGAGCCAGGGGTTGGGGGCACCCAGGCCAGTCTTGGATGGGAGAGGTAGGGAGATCAGCAGAGACTTTCCAGTATAAGTGAAGTCTAATATGAGGCTTGAAGGACAACTAGAAATTAACCACATTAAGCAGAAGGAAACAAGGGTTGTGTGTGTGACAATGCTAATTTCCACCTTGGGGGGCATATACCTATACAAAGTCCTGGAAGATGGAGGGAACCTGGCAATTTGCCAGGAGTGGACAGTTCAGTCTGACCAGTGCATAGAGTGATGGGGGAGGGTAGTAGGTAAGAAATGAAGCTGGAGAGGAAGGTAGGAGCTGGGAAATCCCATGGGGCATTGTGTGTCATTTTAAAGAATTTGAGCTCTAGCCTGTAGACAGTGGGGAGCCATAGAAGGTATTTAAGCAGGGAAAAGGCTCACAATTAGGTTTCAGAAATATCACTTTTTTTTTTTTTTTTTTGAGAGAGGGGCTAGAGTGCTATGACGTCAGTCTAGCTCACAGCAACCTCAAACTCCTGGGCTCAAGCGATCCTCCTGCCTCAGCCTCCCAAATAGCTGGGACTACAGGCACGCGCCACCGTGCCCAGCTAATTTTTTCTATTTTTAGTTGTTTGGCTAGTTGCTTTCTATTTATAGTAGAGAAGGGGTCTCGCTCTTGCTCCGGCTGGTCTGAAACTCCTGAGCTCAAACGATCCGCCCGCCTCGGCCTCCCGAAGTGCTAGGATTAGAGGCGTGAGCCACCGCGCCCGGCCAGAAATATCACTTTGATATGGTTTGTGCAACAGGCTGAAAGAGGGCAGGACTGCAGGCAAGAGTATCATTTATAATTCTGGGCTGGCAATAATGGTGGCCTGGAGGAGGAATGAGAAGAGGCAGAGCCAATGCAGGGAGTTTAGGAGGAGGCAGAGTGAGCAGGAGGAGTGTGGGGGTGTGAGCAGGGAGGAAGCTGGGTTGGCTGTCAGGTTTTGGCAGCAGGTTCATCTGGTAGGGTGGGGCCCCATTAGCTGCTGGCACTTGATACAGGGTGGTGCCCACCCACAGGCTCCCTGTCCCTGGACTGAGTTCACAGAAAGCCCCTTCTCATCAACTTTATGGCCTGTGTGTGCTATTCAATCCCACCCACAATTAGTAAGTACTTTATGTGCCAGGAATCAGGGAGGCTTCTCCCAGCCTCACCTAAGGGAGCTTAATTGGATGACTGTGAGGCTTTGCTGCAGAGTGGGAGTTTGAGGGGAGGCAAGGGAGAAGGGAAAAGCCTTTATGAGCCCTTAGCCCATATTCAGGCCCTTTATCCTCCCCCCAACTTCAGAGGAACTTGACCCGATTTCTCATCCATGTGATAGGAAAGGTAGGAGGACATCACCAGGGCCTTAGACAAAGCCTCTTATCTAAGAGGCAGCCTATTAGAATAGGCAGCCACCCCGGCCTCTTTCTGCTCAGAAAGTTTGAAAGTTCTGTGTTCCTACTCCTGTGAGATCCAACAGGAAAGGAGAGACTCATGTGGCCCTTCACCCACAGAACTTGCTGCCCATCAGTTCACTCCTTGGAATCAAGGTATCTTCCCAGAAGTCTCCTGTTAATAGGGAGACATTAATCCATTACTGCCTGGGTGACATATTAACTTATTACTGGTTCATTATACACTAGTGCAGGCAAATAATAGGATTGTTCTTCTTGAAGCCTGGAAGAGATGCCTGCTTTTTAGAAAGGTCAGAAGCCCAGGGCCATCCTTGGAGGGATCTGGGTACTGGAAAATAATATAGCAACAGTATTTTCTATTGATCAGGAGTTTTACCTTCTGAATTTCTAGGCCTTTGTACTTCTGCAAGGTAATTATTGTTTCCATTTTGTAGATGAAACTGAAGTTGAGTCAGGTTAAGTAATTTTTGCTCATTTAAGGTCACATGGCTTGCAGGTGGCTATAGGGAAATTTGACCAACCCAGGCCTGATACCAATGCTTTCTTCTTAATGACAACATAAAGCCTTGTTCCCTGAATCCCCTGCTCCCTGTGGGAACTCCTACTCCTAGGAGTAGTCAGGTCTACTAGGATGGTTTTCTCTCACATTTGTCTCATGGTCTTGCGGCTGGGCCAGGGAATTGCAGCTCCTGGGAAGTGTAGGGAGCACAGAGCGAAGGCCAGGCTGCTGAGGGGAAGGGCTTGCCTGGGAGAAAGAGAGGGGAAGTCTGGACAGTGACAGAGAAACCAACCAGGGCCATGTGAGAGTCCTTAGCTCCAATGGGTCTTTTCTCGTCCTCTCCCTCCCCAGCTGACACTCTCCTGGGCACTACAGAGTCCTGTTCTTGTCCCCAACACATTTCATAATCCTGGAATTCCTCCGAAATTCCCCCTGCCAATCTGGCTCTGAGAAGCCTCAAGACTTCCTCTTCCTCCTGCTCTGGGACACTATCCAGGACCTCAGCTCATTGGCCTGAGGCTCCCAGCCTAGGTTTAATTTCCACCAACCCTAATGCCTTCAAATCCCCAGCTGAGACACCAGGCCAGGGTACAGCCTGCAGAGCTTACTCATGTGAAGCAGCTGTCTGGTGACCATGGCAGGAGCGGGGAGAAGCCTCTAGGCCCACGGCAGCTGCCCTCCCATCCCCAAACCTCAGCTCCCTGCCACTGCCCCACACAGCTTTCAGGGGGAAAAAGTTCTGGTCTAAACTAAGACTAGTGGTATTTCTTGGGTCACAAGACTTCCGTTGTACCCCTAGGCAAATCTTGGTGACACAGGGTCCTTGAGTGGCAGGACTGGACAGGCTCCAGGGCTTGGCTGCTACCATGGATCCTAACCTTTGTTGGGCAACTAGCCACCACTAGAAGGCTTGGAGGTTGGCAGGTCCATGGAGAAGCCCCCAATATATAGACCTGCAGGGCCAGGGCAGGGGGAGGGCCCACCACTGCCATGGCTTGGCTGGAGGCAAAGGCTCATCCCTCCTCTTTCAGACCTGGCACTGCCTCGATGGGGAAACCTGCCTGAGTCCACTGGGGCTGGATCTTGTCTCGGCTTCCCTCCTCCTTAGCACCAGCCCCAGCCCTCTGGCACCGGGAACATGCCCCTCCCTGCCAACCCCTCCCACACTCCACTATACACACCCACACCCACACTCCTATCTGTATACGGTCACTCCCAACACACAAGCCACACACAGCTCTATCAACAACAAACATCCTCCTTCCCCCACGCAGACGGCCCTGACACACACGCATAAATTCCTCAGGGCCTGAAAGCCGGCTGCGTTTCCAGTCGCTAGAGGGACCTCACACTGACCTCCTTCAAGGAGACTGCAGAGGGGGCCAGTGTGTGGACGGTCCCTGCCCAGAAGGCCTCCTGGTTCGCTCCTTTCCTCCACCGCCGCCCAGACGTGGCGGCGCGCCCCCGCGTGGCCCGGAGCGGCCCTGCACCCTCGACACCCAGCTCCCGGCTCCCATCTGTCCCGCCCGCACCCGGGCATCCCTCCTCCCGGGGCGGACCACCCGCCCACGTCAGGGCTCCACTGCCCCTCCTTCCCACTGGCCCCTCAGTTAGATGAGAGTAACAGGCCTCATTCGCATTGTGAGGATCTCGTGGGAGCCCTGACAAAGAATCCTGCTGCACCCAGCAGATGTTCACTAAGCGTCAGTTTCCTTTCTTCTTGCCCTCCCCACTCTGAAGCTGCTGCTTTTAGAAAGTGGAAGAAAATGAACCAAAAATCAAAACAAACGCCACCCCCCTACACACACACTCAAAGCCAAGCTCCCAAGTAAAACACGGTTCTGATCTCCGTTATCACTAACAGAGCATTAATTGTTTACCCACACATAGGGGAAATGCATGACCTTTCATGTGCTAAATAAAATTTACAAGTGGCCATTGGCTTGTCTGCACTGGGCTCCTGCAGGAGGCCCAACAGGCCAAACCAACACGGAGTCACTCATGCTGAAGTTCCACACCACCAAACCAAAACTAAATTATTGATCTGACCCTCCAAGAAATCAGGAGAGACTGAGAGAGAACAAGAGAAAAGCATGCAAATGTGTTCAGTATAAGCTTTATATGACACAGGAGCCTTCGGAAATGAAGACCCAAAGGAACTGGGAAATCTGTATATTCTTATGGGCAGTTATGCAGAAGTATGACTGAAGGACAAAAGGGTAGTGTAGGAAAGTTTAAACTTTCCCTCTGAAGGTTTGATAATTGAGTCTTCTGAAAATAACTGACAACAGTCAGATTAATAGGAGAAAAGGCATATGAATTTATTAATGTGCAAGTACACAGGAGACACACAGAGTATGAAACTCAAAGAAGGGCCAGATGGTGGAACCCTAAATATCTTCCTAGGGGAGAGGAAAGTGGGGGATGTAGGCAATTTTAGAGGAAGAGTAAATTATTTTTAGGGGAGAGGAAATGAGCCCAAAGAACAGACAATAGCCTGGGACAAAGGTTATTGGGGGGTCTGGGTATGGTGTCAACTCTAGCCTTCTTTCCTTCTTTCCTGCAAGTTAGTCTTCTCTATTTGGTGACATTGTAGGGTGAGGGCCCAAAACAATTGCATTCCTTCTGGAGAAACTTCTCTTAGAAAAGGGAACTTCAGAGAAAGACCCTATCTGTGCCTGGGGAGAGGCAGAGAGGCAAGAGATAGGGAAGCAGGAGAACTTGGATCTGAGGCTACTTCTTTAGTTCAAAGCACTCAGCAACCCAAGCACCACATTTGGGGCATTGTTTTTTGAGCCCCAACAGTATGATCTAATGGTAATGCATTGGGGGGAACTTAGCAAGTCCTGTCTGTTCACATTCTTCTTGGTGTCTCTGTATCTTCATTCCTTTCCTCCAGATATAAGGAGGAAAGAGGGCCCTCTAGAGGGCCTCTCTGGAATGAGGGTTTTATGACATCTTTCAGGGGAAGTTCAGCTAAATTTTAGGGCCGCTATAGGGGAGGAACAGTGGGAGAAGGTCAGAGAGGGCTTCCGGCTTCTGCTGTTTTCTCAGATGCTAAGGTGCCACATGTTGGGGTAGTGTCCTGAACTCCATTATATCCAAAGGAATAGGATCAATTCCACTGTGGAATGGACACATTTTGCACTTCTTTAAATATAAATTAATTGCCTTACTATCAGTTTTTTACAAGTTGCCTTTGATCTCTATGGAGTTGTGAAATATCCTAATCAAAGACAAACTAAGAAGAGATAACCGGATGGACCAGGCCACTTAATTCAAAGTCTCACAACGATAATTTTTTCTCACAAGGATAAAAGTGGGGGCATTGATCTCTGATCTCTTCTCATGCCCCATATAACGGATCAGAAAACTGAGGCTCACCTTGTGGGTGGCGGCATACTGGGAGTGGTCTCCTTTCAGTTGCCTCCCGCCAGGGTCTTCCTCCTGCCTCTCCCCTTCCCTCAGCTCCACCCAGCAGCGGAAGACTGAAGCATCCTCTGTCCTTTCTGGGCACCAGAAACACCTTTTGAGAAGAATTTGGTTTTCTGGCTCTTCCCTGCCCAGAAGCAGGACTCTAATCCATAGTGACTAGAAGTATTTAATGAATAGCACGTAAGAACCAACCTAATTATCAGAGGCACTTGTGCTAATATGCACCTTCAACCCACGTAGGCAGCTAACCCACTCAGAATAAAAAGGGAAGAAAAGCCACTATCTTGAAACGCCTGGGCTTTTACCTGGACTGAACCCTGTGAAGTTATTATGGGTAATTATGGGCTATTGCACGCTATCACCTTGGCAGGACACCTGGCCTCAATTGCTTACAGTTAATACCTAGGGCAGCACATGCTCCTCTGAGGCAGGGAAGTTAAGGGCAACTTTCTACGTTTAGTTCTCTTCTATCTTGTGAGCGCCCACCCCCGACCCCTCCACACTGTCATTCAGGTTTCACCCCAACTGTGTGGTTTTTTTTTTTTTTTTTTGAGACAGAGTCTCACTCTGTTGCCCAGACTAGAGTGAGTGCTGTGGCATCAGCCTAGCTCACAGCAACCTCAAACTCCTGGGCTCAAGCAATCCTTCTTCTGCCTCAGCCTCCCCAGTAGCTGAGACTACAGGCATGCATCACCATGCCCTGCTAAATTTTTCTATATATTGTTAGTTGTCCAATTAATTTCTTTCTATGTTTTAGTAGAGATGGGGTCTCGCTCTTGCTCAGGCTAGTTTCGAACTCCTGATCTTGAGCGATCCACCCACCTCGGCCTCCCAGGGTGCTAGGATTACAGGCGTGAGCCACCGCGCCCGGCCCATCCCAACTGTGTTATCCCAAGTTTCCTTTTGCTACTGGGAACTCTAGAAGCCTCTCAAGGAGCTTTCCTAATTCTCCACTCAACTCTCTCTGAGCTGGCTTCTTCCCAGGGGGAGATTTGAGGAGGCCTATAGGGCCTGAGGTGGGGGAAGAGCGGGTCCCTGAGTTGGGAGGGCCAGACAGGAAAAGTAACCTGCCCAGGGTCATACAGCTTGGCTGTTCTAGCGCTCTGGGTGGCTGAGGTGGGAGGATCACTTGAGCTCAGGAGTTGGAAACGAACCTGACAAAGAGCGAGACTCTGTCTCTACAAAAAACAGAAAAATCAGCCAGGCATGGTAGCACGCACCTGTAGTCCCACCTACTTGGGAGGCTGAGGAATGAGGATCAATTAAGCCCAGGAGTTTGAGGTTGCAGTGAGCTATGATCACACCACTGCACTCTACCCAGTACAATAGAGTGAGACTCTGTCTCCTAAAAAAAAAAAAAAAAAAGGTCTTGGGCAGATGCTTTTCTAAAGGAGGTAAGAAGTTTGGTGGCTCCTTGAAGACTCCAGTTCAGTAAATCAAAAGATACGTCCCCTTCACCTACCTGATATTCTGGCCAAACTCTTTGTGGTAGATTAAACATGGCCACAATTTTCTTGCTGTTCCTTCCCTCAGAAGTAGAGTCTATTTATGCAACCTTTGAATCTGGCCTGCTTTTGTGACTTGCTTGGACCAGGAGAACGTAGCAGAAGGGACACTGCATGGGTCCCAGGTAATGGAGTGCAGGACACTACCCCAACATATGGCACCTTGGTGTATTAAATATTTTAAGCTGAAGGAATTGGAAAAACGGCATGTGCAGGAAGGTCTCTCCGGCTGTCCTCTATCTGTCTCCTCTGAAGCAGGTCATAAGACCTAAGAAGGATTTTCTGACCTTGCCCTGAGGCAGGCTGTAAAACTCTCATGTGAGAAGTGCCCTCTGTGTACCCAGAGGAAAGAAGCATCCTTATCTCCAAAGATGAAGGGACACAGAGAAGAATCTGAACAAACAGGCCTTGCTAAGGTTCCCCCAGTTTATTAGCATTACATCTTACCCTTTTTGTCCTACCATATTTCTGCATGACTGTCCACTCTTCGTCAACCCTGGCATAAAAATGCTTAGGCTTACCTGTTTCTTTGAGTCTTCATTTCCTTATGAAATCTCTGTGTCAAATGAAACTTATATTGAACACATTTGCATGCTTTTCTCTTGTTAATCTGTTTTTTGCTATAGAGGCCTCAACCAAGAACCTAGTGATAGGTGAGGAAAAGATTTCTTTTTCTCTGTAGTTTATATCAACTTAACAAAATGGGGAAGGGGGTTTACAGCTCCAGTGGGAAAGTATGGAAAGTTGTACTAGCTGGTTTTTTTTTTTTTTTGAGACAGAATCTGGCTCTGTTGCCCAGGCTAGAGTGCCGTGGCGTCAGCCTAGCTCACAGCAACCTCAAACTCCTGGGCTCAAGCAATCCTTCTGCCTCAGCCTCCCGAGGAGCTGGGATTACAGGCATGTGCCACCATGCCCGACTAATTTTTTCTATATAGATTTTTAGTTGTCCAGATAATTTCTTTCTATTTTTAGTAGAGATAGGGTCTCACTCTTGCTCAGGCTGGTCTCGAACTCCTGACCTTGAGCGATCCTCCTGCCTCAGCCTCCCAGAGTGCTAAGATTACAGGCCTGAGCCACTTCACCCAAACTGTATTGGCTTTTTAATGCTAATGGAAATGGACAGTCTGTCTCTGTGGTAGCTGAATTCACTTTTTAAAAATTATCTGTACAAATTTATTTGGTACATGTGAAATTGTGTTACATGCATAGACTGCACAGAGGTCAAGTCAGGGCTTTAGGATATCCATCACCCAAATAATGTACATTGTACTCAATAGGTAATTTCTTGTTATCCACCCCCTTTCCACCTCCTCACCTTGCTAAATCTCCATTGTCTATCATTCCATTTTTCTGCATCTGTCTGTACACATTTTGTATCACCCCTTATGAGTGAGAACATGTAATATCTGACTTTCCGCATTCACAGGAAACTCTTCTGGAAGGGGGTTAATGGCAGTTGTATTTGAGGGAGGCTTGCTTTAGTCAGGT
This sequence comes from Lepilemur ruficaudatus, assembly GCA_963574885.1. Lineage (NCBI taxonomy): Eukaryota > Metazoa > Chordata > Mammalia > Primates > Lepilemuridae > Lepilemur > Lepilemur ruficaudatus. Next base: position 10,146 of record CAUYRT010039060.1, read on the forward strand.
ATGGGAAGTTCAGGTCAGATTTCTTTCTGCATCTTCTGTAGCTCAAAATGGAAAAGAAGGCACAAAGCTAATAAAGCATAAACTCCAGGGACCCTCAGAGGTGCCTCCAAAGCCCTGTATTTATTTGTTATTTGATATTATTGTTCTAATCTCCCCCTCCTCCGATTGCCCACAATTTTTTTTTTTTTTTTTTTTGAGACAGAGTCTCACTCTGTTGCCCGGGCTAGAGTGCCATAGCGTCAGCCTAGCTCACGGCAACCTCAAACTCCTGGGCTCAAGTGATCCTCCTGCCTCAGCCTCCTGAGTAGCTGGGACTACTAAAAATAGAAAAGAAAAATTAGCCGGGCAGGGTGGCGCATGCCTGTAGTCCCAGCCACCACGCCTGGCTGACTGCCAACAATTTTATCTAAGCTTCAGGTGCCCCCAAACCTGGGCCTGCCGCTGGGCTGGAGCACAGAGGAGGATAGAGGTAGAAGGACACAGGGACCGGGCTTTGCAGTACTTTGTGAGCAAGGATAAAGAGTTTGTATTGTATTCTAAGTGCAATTTGAACCCATTAGAGAGCTTTATAGCAGAAGTGAGATATAAACTGGTTGACAGTTTTCAAATTTGACTCTGGCTGCTCTGTGGAGAATGGATTACAGGGAGGCAAGAGTGGAAGCTTGGAGAGGTGCTAGGATGCTACCAGGAGAGAGGATTGTGGAGTAAAAATGAAAACTAAGCCCCCTTGACCAACTGAATAGACTCCTCTTTGCCAAAGAGACCCCAGAAAAACTTCAAAAACTAAGCTTCTCATCCGTGATGAGACAGGAGGTTTGTCATGCCTCAGTTTACCTCCTTCCTGTCACTAGACATTCTTCCCCTAAGAGTTAAACAGAAACCATCCTTGGAGAACAAAGAATGGAATATTCTTCCACTGATTTCAGCAAAGTGCCTGTTGCATTGGCCACAGTCCTCTCCCTTTCATGATTTTGACGTGACAACTGACCAGTTTACAAAGCACTCCTGCCTGATAAATGACCACTGACCATGAGCTGGCTCTGGCCAGTTTATCGAGACTATACACAAAGAGCCTTCATGTCCTATGTTTCACCTTTTGATTTATAGAGACTAATTTTACTACATTTTAATGCTAAATCTCTACTCCAAAGTGAACATGGCAGGTATGTAACATATATGTCTGATTACTATGCATGTGTGTAACCTCTCCTTCATGAATTTTTATAGCACCTCCTATAATCTGTTAAATATGTATATTTAGCCAACTTGTTTAGCATTAAACTCCTGTCCCATCCTTCCTCTGAGGAAGTGCCTGTTTCAGTTTTAGCCGGTGGCTCTGCTTCCCAGCCTGCGGGTTGCAACCCATCATAAGAAATAAAGTTCTCCTTTCCAAATCTATAGATCTTGTGATTTTAAGGATGGTGTCTTGGGCTAGGCGGCAATCATTAAAAGTTATGAAAAGTAGTGAGAAGTGAAAGGAAAACTGTGACCACACAAACACTTCACACTGTTGGAGACCAAAATGTGCCACCTAAAATATGATGGAAAAGTTACCCTTTTGTAAGAGAAATTTTTATCTACAAAGGAAATCTCCATTTGCAGCTCTCTCCCCCTCTGTACTAGGAAGAGAAGGAAGACTAAATCACTAGAGACTCTTAAACAATAGAGAAGGCATGGACTTCAATCTGCATAGGAAACCTTATCTTTGTTTAAGGTGCATTTCTTGGCCTTCTCATTTTTTTTTTTTTTTTTTTTTTTTTTTGACAGAGTGTCACTCGGTTGGCCGGGCTAGTGTGTGTGCCGTGGCGTCAGCCTAGCTCACAGCAACCTCAAACTCCTGGGCTCTAGCAATCCTTCTGCCTCAGCCTCTCAAGTAGCTGGGACTACAGGCATGCGCCACCATGCCCGGCTCATTTTTTCTATATATATCTTTAGTTGGCCAATTAATTTCTTTCTTTCTATTTATAGTAGAGACGGGGTCTCACTC
>CAUYRT010039062.1:0-49126 GCA_963574885.1 Lepilemur ruficaudatus
GTGTCCACTGGGCTGATTGGCCCCATCATTTATAGAAGGAACAAGAACTTGCAGAGTTCACGGGGTAGACGTGCTGGCATTTTAGAGCTGGGACTGAAGTCAGGAGTGTCAGCTTCTGATGAAGGACACTGCCAGCTTTAACTCTGCTGCTCCTGTCCCCTTGGGCTCTCAGCCAGGGCACCTGGCACCAGGTCCACCAGCCACGTGGGGTCCGGGCAGACCCAGGCCCTGTGAGGAGAGGGGCTGTGGCCTGGGAACAATTGTCCGGAGCTATCGGGATATTGCTGACTTCAGTCTGGATGGCGGTGAAGGGTGGAAACGCTGCAAACAGCAGGAGGGGACGACAAACGGGAACACAGGTCTCCCTTCCCAGCAGGCAAGGAAATGGCCACAGCACAACCTCCGCCTCCTGCTGAAAGTCTGAAATGTGGTGGAGTAAATAGAAGGCCAGGCCTGCTTAGTGGGTCAAGGAGAGGAACTATGGACTAAGGGCCGGGGGCATCGTCAGAGGGGGAGCAGGGACGGGGATGAGGGAGCAGAAGCAGAGTGGACAGAAGGCAGGTGCCCAGGGGAGCCCAGGATCACAGATAAGGAGGAAGGAGGGTGGGGCTGAGGGTCCAGGCAAGGCTCTGCTGGTGAGGGGAGGGTTCCAGCAGCCAGGTGGGTCAGGAACCAGCCTGCAAAGGTTAGGGAGCAGCTAAGTGGGGGTGACTGAGTGCAGAGGCCTGGGGAGCCCAGGCCCCAGTGTTCCTGAACCAGCCCCCCAAATCCCCCCACTGCCTGTCTGAGAGCCCTGGCCCCAGTGGGCCCAGCCTGCCCCACCCCTGCTGCACCCAGCCTTCCTTCTGCCCTCTGGGGGGACTCTCTTCCCATCCTGCCACTGCAGGCTGGCCTGGTTTCATTGGCATTTCTCCATCCTCAGTTTCCCCTGGATGTTACACGCCTCTCACCTTTCTTTATTTTTCCCTCCAAAAATTCCATGTTGCTTTTCTTTTAGAAGTTCTGAGTGGAGAAGGGGATCCCAATGTAATCTGATCCTGTTTAAAGGTCACACAGAGCAAAGGGCGTGAACAGGCCCAGGTGGGGCCCGTCAGCTCCTCCCTCCCACCCCCCCGTTCTGCCGCCCCCTCTCCTCCTCACACCCTCAAAGGCTGCCCTGGCAGCTCCTGAGAGTGGGGACTAATCAACCAGGGCCCTGGCCAGAGCCTGCCTTCTAGAAACCCTGTGGGCAGTCCAGTCTGGCATGGCAGGAGAGGTGGGCCAGGGAAGAATTCACTCTTCTCCTGCCAGACCCAGGGCTAGAAGTTTCCAAGTTATCATCTAATCCCACCTGTTCATTGTCCAGGCAGGATACAGGCCAGAAAGGGGAGGGACCTCCCCAGGTCACTGGACCAGTTGGTGGCAGAGTAAACCGTGGTCTGTCGGCCTGGACAGCGCTGCTCCCATTCCAACTCTTTGGAGGCCCGTGGGAGGGTCCTAGGAACCTGAAATCTAGAGACAGCCTTTTGTATCTCTTCGGTTCTGGGATATACATTTTAAATGTTCTAAAATAAGGTGCATCTTTCAATTGATCTAGATGTTTCATTTTGTCTTTCATTTTTTTTTCTCCCCCACCTAAAGACTGTTATTAAACTGGCGGTGTATCTTCTGATGGATGTCATCTCAAAGCAGATAGGTTACCGGCGAAAGATAATACTAGTATTAATAACTATTATTTTAGTTGATTTCGGTGTTTCCAGCACTGCGCAAGTGCTCACCACGCCTTTTCTCAGTTAATTCTCCCAACACCCCCATGAGCTGGGTACTAGCATAACCCCATTTTACAGCTGAGGAAACTGAGTCTCAGAGAGGTCCAGTTACTCACCTGTGGTCACATGTAGGGGCTGGAATCATAACTGTTTATACTTGCTTTGTGGCCTTAGAACAAGTGACCTTCCCCCTCTGTGTGTCAGGGCCCATCTGTAGGGTCACTATGCACATTAGAGTGTGTTGCTGTTTAAGGACAGCGTTTGCATTCATGGGGGCCCTGGGCTCACCCCTGCTGCCTCCTTACTGCAGGTAGTAGGTGCTAACTCCTGCAAGAGGCCAAGGACCTCCCTAAAAGGGAACTTGCCCGGGACTGGGAATGTCTTTAGCTCCCTACCGACGGCTCCCCCATCGCTCTGTGCCGCAGTGGAAACAGTAAGGGGCATTGATTTCCAGGACTGAGCTGGGAGGCTATGGTCAAGGCAGGGGAGAGTGGGGCGGACATGGTTCAAGAGGGTGGTTTTCCATGAAATTGTGGGTATCGCTGTCCCAGTGGCATTTCTTCTGTGCTGCCACCACAGACAGCTCTTCCAGAAACAGCAGATTTGTATTTCATGAGGACACTTTACTCAAAAGATCAATGATGCTTCTCGGAACGTCTGCGCCAGTCCACGGGGGCGGAAGAGCCTAGTGAGAAGCTGCAAACATCCGGCTAGAATCAGGCCACTGCCTACAGAGGCTGGATTTGCAATCGTGGTGCATCGATTTCCAAAGCGATGCTGAAACCCATGCCTTTAATTGGCCTCCTGTTCTGCCACCGCGGAGAGGGGCCTTTTGTAATGAAGTGGCTCCTCTCTGGGGACGTGGAGCTCAGCAGAGTGAAGGGTGGGGTGGACAGGTGCTCCAGGACAGCATGGGAGAGCCTGTTCTGCCACTAACTAGCTATGTGACCTTGAGCATGTTATCTCAGTTTCCAGGTTCCAGTGAGCAACTTGGAGCAGTAACAGACATAAGGCTATGTCTGATATACAGACATATGATTCTTTCATAGATATATGTGCAAGTTTAAATGACATAAAGCCTTTAAGTGTCCAGCACAGAGTGTGTAGTTGATATGTTTCTGAGCTATTCTTATTAATAAGCCACAGAGCCCGAGTGAAAGGGAGCACCGCACCGGCCTTCTCTTTGCACAGGGGAAGATCAAGGGCCAGGGAGATTGAGTGCTTCACCGAGGTTGCACAGCAAAACTTTGGCAGACTTGAGCCTGGAACGCAAGCGTCCCGATACCCAGCAGATCTCCTGTCCCAGCACAGGCATCTTTTGACGTGGATCCCGGCCCTGCCACCCCAGATCCTCCTGGCCCAAATGGCCTTGACCTGTCTGCCTGAGGCAGGCTGAGCTGTCCCTGTGTGGCTGCAGAGCTGGAGGTAGAGGGAAACCTGCTCAAGTTGTTTCTGCTGGGCCCTTTAATGAGCAGTAATTGGGCCCAGGACCCCTCTTATCCCCCAGTTGCCAAACCTGCTGGTGGGAAACGGTGGAAAGCTTCTGTGCAATGTCATCTTGAGACCAAAAGCCCCTCCCCCACTCCTCTCCTCCCTGTCCCCTCTGTCCCCCTGCAACCCCTCTCCACCGCTCTGTGCCCATTCTGCTCCAGCTCTGTCTCCTGCCTTCCACTCTATGTCAGTTTCTCCTTCCTTGTTTTTTCTTCCTTTCCCTCCTCCCCCCCTTCTTCCCCAGCCATCTCTGCCATTGTCCCCTTGCTCCCTTTGCTCCTTCACCTGTCCCCACCCTCCTCCCCCCTCCAGTCTCTATAACCCCTTCTCCCACCGGCGCCTGTGCCCTCCCCTTCTCTCCCCTCTCCTTACTGTGCTATCTTTCTCCCTTCTTCTTTCCCTGTGTCTCTTCCCCACTCACCCCTGCTTGTTCCTAATGTTCCCTTCTGCACCCGTCTTACCTCCTCACCCCCATCTCCTCCCTCTCTCCTCCTCTTCCTCTCTCTCTCCCCTGTTTCTCCTCTATCTCCTCTCCTGCTCCATCTTCTCTTCTCTCTCCCCCTCCTTTCCTCTCCAGGGATCTTCTCTGGCCACGATGGGAGGGGCTGGCATCCCCATCCCCACCATGAACCCTCATTACTGGTCTGCAGGTACCAGGGTGCTTGCCCGCCAGCCTGGCTGGGCCTGTGCTATTCACACTGTGGTGGAGCAGAGAAACTTCAGGGGACAGTGGATCCGGGCACGTGCTGAGTCCTGCAGGTCGGGAAGAACCAGGCAGGCTGCCCCCGCCAGCCCTGGGTCTCTCCCGCAGGGGTGGGGGCAGACTGAGAGTCCCAGCTGTTCAACAGAGCAGGGATCTCTGAGTACAGGGTGGAGGTTAGAGCTCATGGGGAGATGCAGGACACAAAATGGGGAGTGGGTTTGTGGGAGGGATGAGGGGGCCAAGAGTGAAAAACTGAACCACAGGGTTATTAGGGCACATCTCACAATCGGGCATAGAGAGGTCAAGTGTCCTGCCCAAGTGATTCTCAGACACCAATGCTTGGCAGCAGCCACATACCTATGTCTAAATGCTTCTAAAGACCCAGCAAAGGGCTATCCTCAGCCTCTCCAAAACCAACCCATTAGCTCTCTAATGAGGAGCCCAGGGAGCATTCACAAGCACCTAAGGCTGGGACCCAAATCAAAGAGGTGATGAATTACTAATCCCCTTCCAAGGCTCTAGTGTCCTGGGCAAACACAGCAAGACATATCCGAGCCTCCTCCACCTCCTCTCTGGATCAGTAGAGGATAGACCTGGAAGTTGGGGAGCAAGTCAGGGGGAGCGCGAGTTGCAGGGAGGCCAGTGCAGGAGGCCAGTGGAGTGGGGCCGTTCATGGATGAGGCCGCCATGGCTCAGGGGTCAGTAAGCGTCCTGTGCTGGGCAGTTTTACCCCTGTGAGTGGTGTGTGACCATCTGTGACACAGATACAGGGAAGAAGCCTCTTTGTCAGCTGTTAAAAGGCTACTGGATGGGCACCTACCACCAGGATGGCCTGGGTGGGGCTGGAGCTGGGGGGTAGAAGCTGGGCCTGCAGGGCCTGGAAAGCAGAGCTCAAGGTTTGGGTCTTTGCTTCAGGAGCAGTGGGAGCCTCTGAGGAGCTTTAAACAGCAGGCGGACGGGAGGGTTTTGCATTTCAGCAGATCACTCAGGGCATTTATCTCAGCGCTGTGTGGGTCGTGGGGACAAAACGGGAAAATGCTGCTGACAGCTTAGGCCACTGATGGCTCAGAGCCCAGGCTCTGGACAGATGCCCAAAGCCCCGCCCATCGTAGCAGCAGCCCCGCCCATCACAACAGCCCCACCCATCGCAGCAGCGCCTCCCCTCAAGCATGCAGGTGCTGAGCTGAGCACAACACACGTCTCCTCCCTGTGTCCTCCTGGGACCTGGTGAGAGAGTGTTGGGTATTATTACCACTGCACTTTATAGGAGGTCAAGGGAAGAGCAGTAAGTTGCTCAGAGGGAACTGTTCATTAATGAAACATCTAATGAGGGCCAAGCCATCATCAGGGACTGGGGACACAGAAACGGGTCAGACACAGCCCCTGCCCTAAAGAAGCTCCCAGTCTCATGGAGAGGGAGGGGGATTCTAATATAAATTGTGTTTTGATATTTACCATGAAATGGGCAAGAAGGGAAGTGTGTGGAAGGTGCAGACACAATGCAGAGGAGGAGGATGAAGACCATGCAGGTTGGGGTGATCAGGGAAGGCTTCTGGGAGGAGGAGGCAGCATCAGGAAGGAGGTTGCATCCCATGCCCGCCCTCCCAGGGCTCCAGCCACCTCTCCACTGGCAGGTGATGGTGTCGGTTAACTCACTGGTCCTTTTCCCTGAGTGAAGGCCCAGGGTTTGTCCCACCAGGCTGCAGGAGAGGAGCAGCCACTCATGCCTGTCCCTGTCCCCTGCCAGCTCCACACTCCTCCCCACCCTGCCATTCCCTTCTTCCTCTGGGCCTGACCTAGTCATTGCTACATGGATGTTGTAGCAGCATAGGGACACACCTGGCATTCATTCATTCATTCATTCATTCTATGCACGTGTTGGGCCAGGCACCATGCTCAGCATGGGGATGGGTGGTGAGGAAGTTCAGCCTCGGCCTCCATGTTCCTTCCCGCTGAGTTAGGGAAATGTCTTCCAGGGTTGCACTAACATATGCGCGATTTCAGCTATGACATATAATACTAAGGAGAGCAGACACCCCCCTCCACAGGCATGGGGAGTTGAGATAGACAAGAAGTCAGGGGGCGTTTTTCTAGGGATGACATGCTGGGACAAAGATCTACGGGATGAGTAGGTACTGACCAGATGAGGGGGGAGGGGAGCCTCTAGGGCTGAGTGGGAGCATGTGCAAAGGTCCTGGTGAAGCAGATCAGGGCAAGAACAGGGAGCTGCAAACAGCCAGGGGGACTGGGGCACAGAGAGCAAGGGGACAGGGGAGAGGGACGGGGCTTGCAGGCCAGAGCCAGGCTGGTTGCATTTATCCCAAGAGTAATCAGGAGCCGTGGGAGGGTTTTAAGTAGGACATGGTGTTGTCTGACCTGCCCTTTAAATAGATCCCAGATCTGGGTATCCCCAATCCATCTCCTGCCCCCAATACCCAGGAGCACAGCAGGGAATGAGGCTAATCCAGCCCAGTTGCTGCCAGGGCAGGGACATCCTGGGGTGTGCGTGGGGGTGACAAACAATATGCAAATAAATAGGAGCTATGTCAGATAATAAGTGCCAAGAAGGAAAAAACAGGGTGAGGGGGACAGAGAAGCAGCTGGGGCTGCTGGGTTGGATGTGGGGGTCAGCAGAGGTCCCCCTGGCAGGCAGATTAGAGCAGACACCAGGTGGAGTGAGGAGTCAGCCCAGCCACTCAGGGCCTGGCTGAAAGGTCTCAGAGGCACTTAAAGAAGAGAAGCCTGAGATGAGGCAAGACCCCAGGGGTGGCCGGAACTGCAAGAAGGACCGACTGGAGACCTGCAGCTTCGCAGCCCTGCTATGCTCACAGCGTTACAGTTCCATGAGCGATTTGAAGATGATTCCTCATCCCCACCTGCTGCTTAGTGGCACCAGAGTCCCCTCCTCAGTGCCACCTTCCCCAAAATGCCCAGGGTTTCCTGAAACCCCCGCTCAAGGTCCCCTGAGGAGGCACATTGTGGAACACCTGCCCCGGCTCTCACACGCTCTGCCTCTCCCAGTCTGGGCACCTCCCCTTTGCACCTCACCTGGCCTTCCACCTCCACCCCTCCTTTCCCCCCTTCCTGCCCGCTTCCCTCCAGCGCCTGGTGTCTATTTCCAGAACCTCAGACTCCTTCCCGAGCCTCTGACATTTGCTCTTTGGAATTAGAACAGCATCTGTTTCTCTTTCCCAGAGTGAGGCTGCGGGCGAGATTCCCCGGGGTCCGTGCCTGCCCCTCTGGAGGGGAAGTGGGGGCAAAGCCGGCATGTGCCAGCCCAGCACTGACTGTCAGCCAGCAATTATTAGGCACCCACAGTGCACGAGGCCCTGCTGAGAGATGGGACCTAGAGACTCATGGCCGAGGGTTGCCCCTTCTGCCTCTTGGGAGTTGCTGTGGTAAAGGGTCGGCGGGCAGCAGGCTCACAGTGCTGGAGGGCCTGTTTGGGGCCAAGCTCTCTGCCCGGTCCCTCATGTAGGGCACTCATTTTTCCTTCTCAGCAAACTCGCATGGTTATCATCTAAGAGAATCTGAGAGAATGAGTGACTTGCCCAAGATCACCCAGCTATAGAGTGGCTCTAGGCTCAGCCAGCTACTCCTTCCCCACCCTGGACCACGGCCTCTCCGTCCTGGCCACGGCAGAGACACTGCTGGGCTGGGGCCCCCACCATGGCTGGGAGCTGAGCCACCCTTCCACACCTGGGGAAGTTTCCTGAGGGTCCCAGGTCTGTGCTCAGTGGCCTCACAGAAGAAGAACCAGCACCTAACATCCTCAGGCAACACCAACCCCAGCTCTAGCACCAGCTTTCCTCCTGTGGAAATTCAAGGGGATTATTGTGCTGGGACAGCTGGTGGGGAGGACCCCGATGCTGGAAGCAGCCTCTGCTCCCTGCTCTCCAGGGGGTTGGAGGCCATAGCAGTGGGAGCCCAGTTCTGCTTCCAGAGAAGTAGCTGTTTGACTTCTGGCCCTGGAGCTTGCTAGCTATGTGACCTTCAGCAAGTTACTTAACCTCTCTGTGCCTTGCCAATGGGCTGTGGACCTGAGCAGGGTTCTCAGAAGTGCCCAGCTACTGCATCAGGGTCCTCTCTTGCTGCTGCTTCAGTGGGTCCATTACTCAGACCTTTGGTCCAGCTCCCAGCCCCAGTGGCCTGAGACACCGGCCCCAGGCTATTCTGACAGCGTGCTCAGCAGTGTCCCAGGCTAGGGTCCTGACCCCTGCCTTAGCTGATCTCTCCAGCCAAAACCGGTAGGGTTGAAGAATTCACCTCATCCCCGGACTTGTAAACCAGGTCACAGGATAGAGTGGGTGGACTGAGGTAATGTGTAAACCCTCACCCAGCTGCAACTCCCTTCTCCACACTGAGGCACTGGCTGTCTGCCCTGCCCCTGGGAGAACCCTTCCCCAGTCTCTCCCAGAAGCTAGAAGGGCAGGGGAGGGAGGGAGATGACCATGGAGAAAATATTTCTGACTCTGTTTCCTGAAAGAATTGATCTTTCTTATTTTTGAAGCCAAGGGTCGCAGGACCAAGTTTAACCCAGAGAAGCTTTTATGTTTGGTTCTTAGACAGCAGGGAGGTCAACAAAAGCTAGTGGGGACTCTTTCCATGCCTGGAAGTATTCATCAGGTGCCCACAGAGGGTCTTTGCCAGCAAAGTCCATTAGATGCTCGGGCCTCCATGCAGAGGGTTGGCTGTGAGGTCTCTGATGCAGCCCACACCCTGCCCTGCTTTCTTCCTCAGACCCCATAGGGTGCTCTGAATCCGCCCACAACCTCCCCAAATTCCACCACCCAGAGAAAAGATGGCTCAGAAGCCAAGGCCCCGTGGGACACAGACGCATCTTCAGTGGGGGTCTCAGCTCTGTGTGTATTTGGAGAAGAGTCTAAGGAGACCTGTCTCACTGTGGAGACCAAGCTTCCCTCCTCAATCCCTTAAGATCTCCCTGTGCCCTTACTAGAGGGATAGAACTTTCACCATGGCCTGCTAGGCCCTTCCCATCCTGAATGCAGCCTCTGCTCCTGCCTCACTTCTCCTCTCCTCCTCTGCCTTCTTCTGATCATGCTGAGTTCCCACCCCAGGGCCTTTGCACATGCAGTCTCTGCACCTGGAATGCTCTCCTCTCTCCCTTTTCACCTAGAAAGCTCACATCTTTCAGTGGTCAACTCAAATACCACCTCCTGGGGGAAGCCTTCTCTGACCTCCCTACACACAACACCATCCACCTCTACTCTGTAGCTCTACGCTGCAGTTTCACATATATTTGTATGATTTTTGGTACGTTGCCTCTTTCCCATTATAACCTAGTCTTCGGGAGGAAAGAACCACATCTGTTTGTTCTCACCGTTGTGTCCCCCTGCACCAGCACAGGGTCCACACAGAGCAGGTGCCCAGTGAAGATTGGGCAAATGAATAAATGCACAAGGAGTTTCAACAGCTGTCATTGGAAATGCACAAGGCTCCCTCGAGGGAATGTGACACCCTCATTAACACACTTTCTGGTGGCCTCACTAGCTTAGGGAATCCCACAGACACAATGTGGTCCAGAGGGCACTTTGGGAGAATCAAATTAAGGCAAGAAAAGAACCACACATCAGTGTCAAGGTCAAGGAAGCACAAAGGAGCCTCTGGGGAGGGAGGGAAGATGGAGATGCCAGGATGGACCCATCTCCTCCCCGCCCACTGCCAGCCCAGCTCAGTGCACAGAAGCACTCCCCAAATGCACGTGTGGCACCGTGGTGGAGTGGACAGGTCCCCTCCCTGCATGTTCTTCTCCACTGCTGCTAACAGAACCTCCAGTGTCGAGTGCACACGTGGTTGCCCGAACAGTTACTATTTAATACATTTCCCAGCTTCCCTACGGCAAGATGTAGTCACGCCAATGGCACTGCAGCAGCAGCCGTGTGTGTGCATGTGTGTGCACACGTGTGTGTCTTTGTGTGTATGGAGGCGCACATGTGCAACCTCTGGAATGTGCCCTTGAAGTAAAAGACCATGTCTTCCACGTGCCCCCATCCTTCTGGCTGGAACGTGGCCACGGGAATGGGACGTATTTAACCAGTAGCTGGGGCTTCAGAACAGCAGAGCAACAAGACGGAGGGGAGCTGGGCCTCCGATACATCAGCTCTGGACAACTGACAGCAGGATTGTTGCATGAGAAATAAATGTTCTTCTGTTTTCCTTAAGCCATCCCTTGGGCCTTATTTGCTGCATCTGATATGCTGATCATGGCAACTGGCAGCGTCTCGTGATAGTTGAAGCCTCTGAGATAAGTCTGTGCAAAGAGCCTGTGTATCAGTCGCCTACCACTGTGTAACAAACCGCCCCAGTATTCAGTGACTCAAAACAACAGCATTTTATTTAGTTCACAATTCTGGGGCTCAAAAATTTAGGCTGGGCTGACCTGAGCAGTTCTGCTGGCTGAGTTCCTCCGCATATCTGAGGGCAGTTGTAGGTGGGCTAAATGACTCTATTCCTGTGGGTTGGCTGGGGGCTGGGACAAGTGGGCCCTGTGGTCTCTCACCCTCCAGCAGGCTAGCCTGGGCTTGTTCCAGAGTGGAGGCAGGGTTCCAAGCGAGGGTAGATACATACGAGGGCACATGGGTACCGGCACACCGTTATTTCCACTGCTTTCTATTGGGCAAAGCAAATCAGACTGTTGAGGGGGGCAGGAAGAGAGAGAAGACTCTACCCCTTGTTAGGAGGAGCTGTAAGGAATGTGGATGCAAGGAAGGGTGAGAGGCTGGGGCCATTTTTGTGCTGTCAGCCTGGAAGAGATCAGTGTCTAATTCTATCATGGAGGTTGGGGTCCCGGAAGGCCAGGGGCTCTGGAACAGTTGCTTAGGAAATTGTTTCGAGTCTTATCCCTATTGGTGTTCTGGGCTGCAGCAGACGATGTCACATTCCGTGAGGAGGAAGTCAGAACAGGTCATGGAGAGGTCGCTCTGCTGGCCACTGTCCCTTCCCTCTCCATCTGGGCATGAACTTCCGGAACCCAAGCTTGGGAAGAGCATCAGAGGTTTCCCAGTCCACCCCAGACCTCTGCTCCACCAAGGGCTTGAGATGCCCGCACGACCTTCCCGCCAGCAGACGGCCAGGTCTCTGCCTGGCTTCTGCCTTCGTGGGAAATGCCCTCTCTCCTCTGAGGCAGCTCTGACCACCGGCATCTCTGGTGGCCCCGAGCCTGACATCCTGGAGCTCCAGCTGTGGTGGCACTGGCTTCTCCACTCATTGGCTGAGGGATCCTGTGTCAGCTACTTCACCTCTCTGAGCCTCAGTACCCTGGTTTGTCAAGTCGGGAGGATGACAACAGTGTTTCTCTTGTGAACTCAACACTCAGGCAACCTCTGACCAGCTGACAATAGACAGCTGCAGACTGTCACCCTCACATCCTGGGTGTCAGACCTTTATTCATGCAGCCTCAGAGTTTACTGGTGCATCCCACTGCTGACTGGTGCTGTATCTGCATCCCCAGAGCCTCTCAGACTCACCCTCCAGATCTCAGCTGAGACATCACCACCGTTAAGAGACCTGCCACGATCCAACTTAATCCCCCTGTTATATGTGTTCAGAGCTCCATGGACAGCCCCTCTCATGACACCTTTACGTTTTGCCATCATTGCTTCTCCAATGTTCTGTCTTCCTTGTGGCCTCCATGAGGGCAGAATCCTTGTTTTCTTACCCTTAGTCTCTCCAGGTACTTTCCCAAAGAGCTGGACTTACAGTAGGTGCTTAATATAAGCTTGTGAATGAATGAGTGAGTGAATGAATGAATGAATGAATGGAAGAGGCACTGCGGCCTGGCCATGTCTCCCTGACTCTGGACACAGAAATGGGCTTTATGGACCAGTGCCCAGGAACTTCCTTCCAGCCACTGGCTCTTCCACAATCCTGCGATCGTTTATTGAGCACCTATCATGTGCCAGGTGCTGGGGTACAGTGCGGGAAGACAGTGTGGCCCCTGCTCACGAGCACGGTCAGGTGGGGACGTGGCCTGCAACACGACAGCTGGTTCACCGGCCACAGCTGCAGTGAGTGCCTGGGGGACCAGATGAGGACGGAGGCCGCTCAGCAGGCCCTTGGGGGGGAACCGGACACCACAGACTGGCTTTGACCAAGTGTGGGGAGGCCCGGGCCTCAGCTGGACTCCAGGGAGGCCACTTCCACCTGAGTGGCCACTCCTCTGTGCCTCAGTTCCTCTCAAGAGGAGCAGGCGAGGTGCGGGTGTGAAGCACATGGCACTGGGCCCAGGATGTGGGTTTTCACGAGTGTCGCAAGGACACAGCACTCCCACGTGGCCTCGTCCAGCCAGGAGACTTCTCTGGGCAGATGTGAAATAGTCACCCCTCGGGGAATTGGGGGTTCCCTTTGGAGATGCCCCTCCCAGACAACACTCTAAATAACTCCCACCCCAGGCTGTTCACAGCTCCCTCTGCTGGGGCCTGTCCAGTCCACAGAGGAGGGGAAGGGGGAGGGAAGGGACATCTGTGGGGCCACCAATGGAAGGATGTGATCGCTGTCCTGGAACCCGCCCAAGACAGAACCCTTCGGGCGGTGTGCTCAGAGACCCCGTCCTGCTTCCCGCAGAGCACGCCCCGGCCCTCCCCAGCCGGGCCCCGTGGAGTCAGCCAATAAATCCAACATTCAGAAGAGAGGCCTGCAGAGGACACTTCCCTGAAATTCAATGATAATAAAAGAGAAAAAGGGACCAGCTCGCTCCAGACAGCCACCGCCAGAGAGGTAATTACGTGGCTCCTGTCCTGGCTGGGATGCTGGTGTCAGAGGCACCTGCCCAGGTGATTCATCAGCCCAGATTGATGGAGCTGCCCGCACGTCGTCTCTGTCTAGGTGACTCAGGACACCTCTATTTAGATTCTGTCAAGATCACTGCCCTTCATGGCCGTCTCTGAGCAGGGAGGCGGCCAGCGCGGTGGGTGGCACAATTGAGTATTGATTTGCCGGCACTTAACCCAGAAGAAAAACAGTCCATTCAAGGGAACCAATTGTTTCCAGCTGCCAAGACCTCCCAGCGGCTCCGCTCCCCTTGCAGCTTGCTGCGCTGCTGGTGTCGCACCCCGCGAGCCAGGTGCCCAGCTGCACACTCATGGAGAGTGAGACTCGGTCACACAGAAAGCGCCGCCAGCCTCGGTTTCCCCGTCTGCAAAACGGAAATAAGGCAAGTGTGATGACAGAGACTCTCACTTTCCGGCATTTATATTTCTCTAATATTTGAATTCTTTGAAACAAGTATATTTTTCTTTGTGACAAGAATCTAAAACATAATGGAACTATAGATAAAATCAAGCAATGAATAGGCACCTGGTCAGGTGGCAGTGAGGGTAAGAGGAGACAACACGGCGCCCGCAGCACGGGGCTGACATCCGCTGAGGGTGCGGTGCCCGTGCTGCCAGCCGCTCCGCTGACCACGGCTGCTGGGGTCAGGGTTGTGGCTGCTGGAAGTCAAGGTTCCTGTCGGGGGTGTTGGCTGTGTGACTTTGAGCAAGTGGCTTCCCCTCTCTGCCCTTGGCATATTCGTCTCTAAAACTAGAGTGGCAGGAAGTTCCTCAACTTAATAAAGGACGTAATAAAAGGGAAGCATGCAGCTGGCATCACCCTCACTGCTTCTTCCCTAACACTGCGGGTACGCTGAGGATGTCCACTCTGGCCACTACGTTCAACGCTGTCCCGGAGGTGTTAGCCAGGGCAATTAAGCAAGAAAAAGAAATAAAAGGCATCCATGTTGGAAAGAAAGAAGTAAAATTATCTCTTTTCACAGACAGCATATTCTTGAATACAGAAAGTCCTAAGGTATCCATGGGGGAAGAAAAACTATTAGAATTAAAAAGTGAGTTTAGAAAGGTTGCAGGCTATGTCAATACACAAAAATCGATTGTATTTTTCGTGCAATTTTATCAACTGTATTGTTGACTAGCAGTGAACATCTCAAAATGAAATTGAAACATTTATAATTGGACCAACCACAACACAAATGTCTATGCATAAAGGGTATTCATGATCAATTGTTTTCAACATGCATGCCAAGATATTTCAACAGAGAAAGAATAGTCATTTCAACAGATGATACGGGTACCACTAGATACCTGCATGAATGAAGTTGGACCGCACCGCACACCATACACAGAAATTAGCTCAAAGCGGACCATAGACCAAATGTAAGAGGCAAAATGATAAAACTTATATAAGAAAATAAAGAAGGAAATCTTTGTGACCTTGGGTTAGGCAATGACTTCTTAATTATGACACCACAAGCACAAATGACCCAATAAAAAATAGATAACTTGGACTTCATCAAAATTAAAAATTTTTGTGCTTCAGAGAACACCATCCAGAAAGTGAAAAGTCAACCCATACAGTGAGAGAAAATATTTGCAAATCACGTATTTGATAAGAGACTGGTATCCAGAATATACAAAGAACTCTTGGGACTCAACAATAAGAAAACAACTCAATTTTTAAAATGAACGAACAATTGGAATAGACATTTCTCCAGAGAAGATCTATAAATGGCCAATAATCACATGAAAAGATGCTTGACGTCATTAGTCATTGGGAAATGCAAATCAAAGCCACAAGGAGATGCCACTTTGTACCCTCTAAGGTGCTTGTATCTAAAAGACGGATGGTAACGAGTCTGGGCAAGGATGCAGGTAAGTTGGAATCCTCCCGCGTTGCCGGCGGGAACGCGAAATGGTGCAGCTGCTTTGAGCAATAGTTTGGCAACAGTTTCCGCAAAGGGTTAAACGTAGAATAACATACGACCCAGCAGCCCCACTCCTAGGCGCATGCTCAAGAGAAATGAAAACACATGTTGTCCACACAGAAACATGCAGACGAGTGTTCATAGAAACATTATTCAGAATAGCACAAAACTGGGAACACCCAAATGTCCATCAACCGATAAATGGATAAACAAAAAATGCTATCTCCATACAGTGGAATATAATTTGATGTTAACGAGGAATGAAGCACTGATCTATGCCACAACGTGAACTGACTTTGAAAACATTGCACTCAGAGAAATAAGCCAGCCACAAAGGAACAGATTTCATACGGTTCCACTCACAGGGAATGTGTAGAACAGGCTAATCCAGAGAGACGGAAAGTAGATTGGTGGTTGCCGGGGACTTGGGGAAGGGGTAGTGGGCATGGCCGCTGGGTTCCGCCGACTGTCATTTCCTTCTAGGCAAGGGGAAGGGCACTGAGAACAGCCTCGGTGACTTCTCACTGCTCCCAGGATGAAGGCGCGACTCCAGCCTAGCCCGGCCCCTCCTCTCTTTGGCCTCAAATGCCGTCCCCAGGCCTGCCCGCTTCTTGGAGAAACTTGAATTGGCCCCTCTCACCTCGGGGCCTTTGCATGTGCTGTTCCCTCTGCCAGGCACATACTTCTCTTTGCGTGGTTAACATCTAGCAGGTTCCAGAATGGGGTGGGTGACCCTGGAAGTGGGGGGACTACCCGGTCCATACCTGGTTGCTGGGGAACCAACATGCTGGGAAGGCAACACCCCCTCACCCAGGTTCTCTGGGCAGAGCTAGGGCTGGTGTTCCCACGCTTCCTCCAACTTCTTATCAATTATCGTTTCTGAGACCATCTTGTCAACGCACAACCTCAAAATTTGTTCCTAAGACACCCATTTTGTGGAATATGCACAATGACGGTGGTGAGGGGGCCAGAGGAGCCGTCCACCCCCCTCCTCAGCTGCCCCTCTGCCTGCAGCCGAGCCCCTCTGGGCGCCCCATGAGTCTTGGAGGGCAGAGGTGCCTCTTTAATCTAAGCTTCCAGGTGAAATTGGGAACACTCAGGAGAGTCTTGCTGAATGGTCCTGGCCACAGCTTCTGAGCCCCTTTAAAAGCCTCCTCTGTGAGAGTCGAGGGTCGGCAGTACTGGTCCCTTTGAACACAGGCCTCGTCTTCTTCACTAGTGTCCCCACCGTGCCAAGCACCGTGCCAGCGCTTGGTAGGGCCTCGGGAAAATGCTGGTTGAATTGAACAGACCCTGAGAGAAAAACTGAACGGTGCCCTCAAGGGCGGCATCAAAGCAAGGAAGGAAACTGTTTGTAAATCAAAGTCCTTTTCTCTTGGTCTCTGGGGAGCACAGCACTTCGAGGCAGCCTTTGGCAAATCCTTTGGTGAAGTGTAGGATTTCTTTCCACTGTAAATAGCCCTCACTCGTGAAACTGGATCCACACCCCACCCCTCTGTGTGTGTGTGTCGAATGAGTCAATCTCACTATTCACAGTTTTGTATTTGAAAATGTATCTGCTCTCTAAAATTTATTTGTAACCCCCAAATCCATACTCAAGCACTTTTGCTGTTATTTTCCAACAGGCAAAAAGCAGTGAAAAATTTGAGATACAAGGTGTGCCTGTTCCCAGCTGAGGCCACACAAGACGGGGCTCTGCCTTGTTGCAGCTCTTGTACTATAAACGAACGGCCTCTCCCAGTCTCTTTCGTCCCATGCTTTTTGCATTTTTGTGCTATTTATTGTTGATGGTGTTTAAAACAGTCCCCAAACACAGTGCTGAAGTGCTGTCTAGTGGTCCTAAGCACAGGAAGCTTATGACGTGCCTTGCAGAGAACACACCTGTGTCAGATAAACGTTGTCGGGGCCTGAGTTACAATATTGTCGTCAGCAAGTTCAAGGTTAATGAACCGGCAGCACCGTGTATATAGAATAAGCAGTGTTTCAACAGAAAGGCCTGTGAAACAAGGTTGCGTCTTCACTTCCGTGAGAAATTGCCGAACTCCTTTCCAGGGTGGCTGTGTCATTTTACATCCCCACCAGCAGGGCATGGAGTAATCCATTTCTTCACATCCTCACCAGCGTTTACTGTTATCATTACTTTCCATGTTAGCCATTCTGATAGATGTGTAGTGATAGCTCGTTGAGGTTTTACTTTGCGTTTCCTTAATGGCTAACGATGAACACCTTTTCTCGTGCCTATTTTCTACCTGTGTATCTTCTTCGGTGACATGTCTCTTCGTGTTGTGGAAATAAACAAAGATCAACAAAATGAGAAAAGCAAGGCTATTCCTTCTGAGCTTGCTAGAGCAAAGGAGTCTCTGCATTTCGGCAGAGACTCAAAGGCAGGCAGGGGAGTGGAGAAACCTGCAGTGGGAAAAGGGGAGGCTTCAGGTCCACCCTGACTGCAGGCTGTGGCGAGGGAAGCCGTGGGCAGGCTAGCTGGAAGCAGGGCATCCTATGTGGTTGGTTAGGGGGGGACATATTTGGCATTCTCTAGTTGGTCCTAAATTGGAGGTGGGCACAAAAATTAGGGAAGCTGTCAGTTACTAATCAAGTCCTGGCCCTTTGGGGCCAAATGTTGCAGAAGTTATTGTTTACATTCCTGGATTATCACTAGAGATAGCAATCTGGCTTCCCACAAGTCTGACTTAATAGCAGGCTGGTTTCTTGGATTGTTTATTGTAGGTTTCCTGGGCAGAGTACTGCAGGCTTTGGATCAAAGTTCTATTTTTACATGTGGTCTTGGCATTGTCTATTTGTATATTCAGTCTCTCAGTGTTTTTTGCCCATTTTTAATTGGATTGAATTGGATTGATCGATTTTTTACTGCTGAGTTTTGAGAATTCTACGCACAGGTTAGATACAAGCCCTTTGTCAGATGTGAGCTGTGCAAATGTTTCCTCCCAGACAGTAGCTTGTCTTTTGAACCTTTTCACAGAGTCTTTTGAGAAGTAAAAGTTTTTAAATTTGATGAGTTTATCAGTGTGTCCTTTTATGGATTGTGCTTCACTGGGTGTCAAGTCTAAGAATTCTTCACATAGTCCTAGGTCCAGAAGATTTTTCTTCCGTGTTTCTTTCTTTCTAAAACGTTTATACTTTTATGTTTCACATTGACGTCCATGAACCATTTTGAGTCAACGGATCTGATATTTTGAGGGTTGGATTGAGGTTGGGTTTTTTTGTTTCTTTTTTTGTTTGTTTGTTGGCTTGTAGGTGTCCAGTTGCTCCAGCACCATTTATTTAAAGAACTATCTTTCCTCTGTTGAATTACTTTTGCACTTTTTTCAGAAATCAGTCGGGCATATATGCATGGGTATATTTCTGGGTTCTCTAGTCTGTTTCATTGATATTTGTGTCTACATGTTTACCAATACTGCACTGTCTTAATTACTATAGGTATACAGTAAGCTTAATGCCAGGCATAGTGATTCCTCTTATTCTCTTTCAAAATTATTTCAGTTGCTCTATGTTCTGTGTCTTTCCATATAAAGTTGGAAATACACTTGTCTATGTTTATAAAAACCTTGCTGTGATTTTGATAGCAATTGCATTAAACCTATAGATTCATTTGGGGATATCTTTATGTTTATTTCTTCCATTTGCATTTTGTAATTTTCAGGATACAGATTATATATACGTGTGCTTTGTTACATGTATACCTGGGAATTTAATTTTCTTCTGGGCAATTTTAAATGACATTATGTTTTTAATTTTGGTTTCCACATCTTTGTCATTAGTATATAGAAATGTGGTTGAGTTTTCTGCATTGATCTTGTATACTGTGACTTTGCTAAACTCATTAGTTACAGAGGTGTTTTGTTTTGTGGATTCTTTGAGGTTCTCTATGTAGACAAACATGTCATCCACAAATAAGGAGAGTTTTGTTCCTTTCTTCCAGTCTATATGCCTTCTATTCAACTTCTGTTGCTGCCTTATTGCAGCGTCTAGAACTTCCAATACTATGTTGATGGTAAAGGGAGGACATTTAGTCACTCGCTGTCAATACAATGTGAGTTATGATGTAGGGCTTTTGTTGTTGCTGTTGTTTTTGTTCTTTTGGTAGATGCCAAAAGAACAGATGTAAAAGATGCCTTATTACCCTGAGGAAGTTCCCCTGTAGTCCTAGTGTGCTGAGTATCTTTATCACGTGGACTTTGGCAAATGCTTTTACACCATCAGTTGATATGATCATAAGATTTTTCTTCTTTAGCCTGTTGCTATGGTGGATTATAATGATCAATTTCTAAATATTGAACCAGCCTTGCATACCTGGAATATGTCCCACATAGTCAAAGTTTAGAATCAATTTTGTACGTGGCTGGATTTGATTTGCCAATTCTTTATTGTTGATATTTGCATCTGAGCTCATGAGAGATAATGGTCTATAGTTTTCTTATTCATACTGTCTTTGCATGTTTTGGCATCAGGGTAATACCAGTCTTCTAAAATGAGTTGGAAAGTGCTCCCTCCTCTTCTGTTTTCTGCAAAAGATTGTGTGAAAGTGGTGTTAATTCTTTAAACATTTGGTAGACTTCTCAGGTAAAGTCATTTAGTCCTGGAGATTTCTTTTTGGGAAACTTTTTAATTACAAATTCATTTTTTTGATGGTTATTAGACTATTTGTATTGTCTATTTCATCTTGGCTGAGTGATGGCTATAAGATTATTTGTATTATCTGTTTCAAACTTGTGATTTTCATAGAATTGGCTAATTTCTTCTGAATTGTCAGGTTTATGGATATGCAGTTGTTCATATTATTACCTTATAATTTTAGTGGCTGTAAGTTAAGTGATACTTCATTTTATTCTTGAAATTGGTGATTTGTGTCCTCTCTGTATGTCTTTGTCAGTATTTCTAGAGGTTTACTAGTTTTTAAAATTTTTTCAAAGTACTAGCTTTTGGGTTTATTGCTTATTCTCTATTCTTTTCCTATTTTTACATTCTTCAATATCTGCTCTTTATTTTATTCTTCCTTCTTCTTGCTTTGGGTTTGTTTTGCTCTCCCCCCTCAATTTTTTTTTTATATTGAAGACTTTTTTGTTTTCTACTGTGAGCATTTGGTGCTACGAATTTCCCTTTCAGCACTACTTTAGCTGCATCCTACATATTTTGATATGTTGTAATTTCATTTTCATTTAATTCTACTTATTTTTAAATTTCCTTTGGGACATCCTCTTTGACTCATACATTATTGAGATGTGTATTGTTTAATTCTTAAGTATTTGAAGGTTTCCTGTTGTCTTTCTGTTATTAATTTCTAGTTTGATTCCATTAATGTCAGAAAATATATGATTTGAGTTTTGCTTTATGGCCCAGGATATAGTCCATATTGATGAATATTCCATGAGTGCTTGGGAAAAAATGTGTATTCTGTTGATATTGGGTATAATATTTTACATATGTCACTAAGATCCTGTTGGCTGTTGATTTTGTTGAGCTCTTTTATATCTTTATTTTCTTTATAGTAGTTATATCAATCTCTGAGATTGGGATGTTGAAGTCTCCATCTTAAATTGTGGATTTGTCTGGTTTTCCTTTTAGCTCTGTCAACTTCTGCTTCACATATTTTCAGCCTCTGTTAGTATGTGCATTCAGTGGATTCTCCTTTGTCATCGTAAAATGCCCCTCTTTGTCGCTAATGATTTCATTTGCTCTGAAGACTACTTTATCTGATATTAATATGGCCACCTCTGTCTTTTTTTTTAAAAAAAATAGTGTTTGTATTACATATCTTCTTCCATCCTTTTACTTTCAGCCTATTTATGTCATCTGGGATGTTTTCAACCACCTCTTTAAATGCTCTTTTACTCTCTATCTCTTTTCTCCTCGGGAATTCTGATGAAATGTACATTAATTCCTTCGCTGCCATCCCACAGGTCCCTGAGACTCTATTTATTTTATTTTATTAGACTATTTTTCCTCCATTATTCAGATTGTTAAATTCTATTGATCTGTTCTCAAATTCACTATTTCTCTGCTTTGCCATCCCCACTCTTCTGTTAATACTAAGCTTATCCAACACATCTTTATTTTGTTACTGTATTATTTTTCATCTCTATAATTTCAATGTTTTAATGAATTCTATTCTTTGCTATGCTTTTCTATTTTTTCACTTGTTTTATGAGAACTCATAATTTCTTATTGAAGCATTCATATAGTGGCTGCTCTGAAAGCTTGTCAACTAATTCTAACATCTGATTCATCTCACTATCAGCATCTGCTGATTCTCTTTTCTCATTCAAGTTGTGACTTTCCTGGTTATAGATATAACAGATAATTTTTATTGTATCCTGGATATTTTGGATACTATAATATGAAACTCAGGGTCTTTCTGCAGGCAGTTCCCTACTGAGGCGTAGTGCAAAGGCTGGGTGAGTGCGTATGATCAGTCTAGCACCACCTTGGCAAGAGTGGAGTGCTGACTCACACTGCCTTATTCCAGGTGGGTGGGGTGGAAGTTCAGCTCCCCCCTGGTGCACCTGATGCCTTCTCAGTGAAAGAGGGACACCAACTTGCACTGCTCATCTCCAATTCTGGGGATGTAAGCTCAACTCCCTGCTGGTTCCTGTTAACACCAGAAGAAGGGAGATGGGGAACAGAGGGCCAATCTCACTTCTCACTGCCTCACTATACCTGTTGATGCCAGGTGAAGGCTCAGATCACTGCTGGGCCTTACTGACACTTACTGGGGCAGTAGGAGTAGTAGAGTGGCAAATAATCCTGCCTCTCAGCACCACCTCATTCTGCCTTGTTGATGCCAGCTCAAGGCTCCAGCATAGAGGTTCCCAAGAACCAACCACAAGATTCTTTGCCTTAGTTGATTCATTGACTCAGCCCTGGAAGTTATACAGTGTCCCTTCCACTGGGTCCTGTTGACACCAGGGAAGTCGAGAGAGGGAAGCAGAATGCCCACCAGTTCTGCTTCCCACTACCTTGTTCCACCTGATTGATGGCAGGTGGGGGTGGAGGCTCAGCTCCTCACTGAGCCCCACTGATACCGGGTGGGGGGCGAGACCAGAGTGTTGAATCACGTTGATGCCAGGTGGAGGTGGAGGCTTAGCTTGCTGCTGGACCTTGCTGACACCACTAGTGGGGGGATTTGAGCACTCTGCTCTCCTTCACAGGTGTGGGGAGAGTGAAAGATCATCTCCCTGTTTTCCCCATTGATATCACGGTGGTGTGGGTGGTTTTCCCATTGTTGTGGCTGGAACAAGACAGGTATCACCAAAAATGTTTTCTGTTCTGTTAGTTTTTCTGCTCATGTCTGCAAATTCTTTGATATTCCTCCATCAGAGGGAGAGTGTCTATATCATCTGGCCTCAAATCTGGGGTCACCTTAGTGACTGGCCAATCAATAGAGGATAGCAGCCGTGGCACCATGTGACTTCCAGAGCTAGGTCATAAAAGACAATGAAGCTTTTGTCTGGTCTTAAGAACATTCGTGCTGGAGTCTTGAGCTGCCATCTAAATTTTTAGATTGCTTTGGGGCCACCACGGTAAGGAAGCCCAAACTTGTCTACCCAGAGAGACCACATGGAGAAGCTTTGAGACTACAACCGGGAAAAGAGAGATGCCTGGCCAGCCCCCAGTGGCTGCCATCTGCAGCTATCCCAGCTATAGTCACAATTTGATTGCAACCTTATCAAGGACCTTAAGCCACCACCACCCAGCCAGAACCTTGTCAAAGACACGCAGAGAGGGTGAAAAATAATAAAATGATTGATATTGTTGTGATTCTATACTTTTTGGAATGACTGGTTTCTTAGCAACATATAAACAAGACCAGAATTTAGTACTAGGAGTGAGGAGATGTCATAACAAAAAGACAAAGTATGACATGTCTTCTGTAGCAGACAATGGGCAGAAATCTGAAGGGTCCTGAAAATGTCATAAGTGATGACTTAAACCCAAGTAAGGAAAATGTTTCTTGAAGCTGGATATGCCAGGCTCTTGTTACTAATGGTGAAATGATTGGCAACACTGTTGCCTTATATAACATGAAACACAGAAAAATATTCTAATGACTAAATTGACCTAGCTCAGAGGAGACTTTCAGGAAGAATTTTGAAACTGCTACATGGCTTCTTTCACTGCCTGTGATAAAATGCAGGAGGAGAGAGATAAGCTAAAAATGGAATTGTTAAATATAAATGAGTCAGGACTTGTTGAGTTTGAAAATAAAACTGTTTCTCACTCATATGCAAATGGAAAATGATTCTCAAGTAAGGTCCTTAGGCTAAGGATTAATGCCAAGATGATTGGATTCTCAAAACATCTTAGGTGATGCCTCAAAGAACCCATTGGACCGAGAAAAGATCTTCTAAGGATGTGAAGCGTGGACCTGCAGATCTTTCCTATTAAGTAACAGGGCTTCTAAGAGTCTCGGGATATCAGTCTGAAGCAGTTTCACAGTGAGCTCAAAACAGAGAAGCGCTTATCTCTAACAGATTTGTGAGTAGAGCTTGGCCTAATGGAGTGAATTTTAAATTGATTCATAAGAAACTCTCAATGTTTGTAAAGAAATTGCATCTTCTTAGACAAAAAGTAAGACAGAGAGATCATAAAATGAAGAGATGCCATTGGAGCCTTGAGCTATTAAGAGCAGAAAACAAGTTGACAAAAACAGGCAGCTGCAAATACGGGCTAGTTTACATGGAAGAAAGATTCAGAAAGTGGAACCAAGAGTCTAAAACAAAAAGTAGAACCAAAAGTCTAGAGCTACAAGAATCAAAATCCAGACTATGCATCCAGCTTGATTTTTGCATTGGTACAGACCCGTGACTCCCATTTGCCCTGTTTTTGAATGAGAGTGTCTACAGCAGCCATCTTACGCCAGTCTCACAAATGCATGTTGAGTGGGAGGGCACAGAATTTGACCTTCAGATCCCATGAGTTCAAATTGATTGTCCCAGAGGAACTGCACCTGAGGATTCTCATTCTCACTGGACCTGATTTAGATGATATGATCCTAGACCTTGAGCCTGAAGCCATAATAGATGAGAATTCCTGGACTGATTGTATTTTGTCTGTGGGTGGGAAAAATTAATTTGTGGCCAGAGGATGGGCTGCAGTGATTTTAAGACAGGTACAAAAATTCTTTGGCACGCCTCTCTTCAAGAGGTGGGGTGTATGTCCCTGCTCATCAAACCTGGGATGATCTTAGCAGATGGATGACATAGACTATGGGAGAATTAATGCTTTGTGACTTCTGGGATTCAGCTGCAAAAGGCTATGAAGCTTTTCCTGGGTTCTGAGGAACAGGCAAGCTGGAGCCCTGGGCTTTGGTGTCGGATCCTGACTACACTGAGGCTACTCTCCTATGAGGAAGCCCAAAGTCGCCCACATGGGAGACCACACAGAGAAGCCCTGTGACTGCCTGAGCTGCTCCCAGATGCCCTGGCCTCTGATATTCCAGCTCCAGCCCCCACCTGACTACATCTTCACAATGGCCCTCGTGCCAGATTCACCCAGCTGAGCCTTTCCTGAATTGCAGATACACAGAAACCATGAGAGATAATAAAATGATCATTGTTGTTTTAAACCACTAATTTTGGGGGTGATTTGCTATGCAGCAATAGATAACCAGAACTTTGTCCAAGGCCTTGTCCCATCTGCTTCTCACAAGACGGAAAATGGTAACCTTCATTCCTCAGGTCATTTAACAAATATTTATCGAAGGACACTGTGCTGGGTGCTGGAGATATGTCAGTGAACAAAGCATACAAAATCCCTGTGCATGTGGAACTTACAATGAACACCGAGTCAGTGACATGGTAGGTAAGAGGATGATGAGTGCTATGAAGAAAAATCAAACCAGGAAAGGGAAAGAGAGTCTTTGCAGGGGCCCATGAAATAAGACTTCTTAAATAACATAGGTGAGGAAAACTTCCTTGAGAAGGATATTTGAGCAAAAGTTAAGAATGGGTGGGGTCCCAGGGATGCAAGCCCTTAAGATGTCTACAGGGAGGACCCCAGGCAGAGGAGGAGCAAGTGCAAAGGCCCTGGGGCAGAACAGACCTGGTATGTTTCAGGAAAAGCAAGAGGCTGGTGTGCCTGGAGTGACGGGAGTGGAAGAATAGTAGAAGTGAGGCCAGCAAGGGGAGTAGGGGACTTAGTTGGTCCATAGTTAGGACCCTATATTCTTCCCTGACTGAAATGAGATGATTGATGTGTCCTGACAGACAGGATTTGACAAGTTTATTGGGATCACACGGGTTGCTCAGACTGCTCTGGCTGCTCTGTGAGGAGCTGACTCTGGGGGTAAAAGGGCGGAAGCAGAAAGAGTTAGGAGGCAACTGCAATAATCCAGGAAAGAGAGAATGGGGACTGGGATGGGGGACCAGGGAGGTAGCTGTGGAGACGGAGAAGTGGCTAGTACTGGAAATGTTTTGGAAAGGAACCAGCAGGTTTGCTGATAGATATGACGTGGGTGTGAGAGAAAGAGAGGACTCAGGCACAGCTCCTGGTTTCTCATCGGAGCAACTGGGAAAAGGGTGGAGTTGCTTTAACTGAGATGAGGGAGATGGTGTGAGCAGCAATTTGGGAAGTGAGAAGACAGGAGAATGGGTCAGTAGTTGGGACATGCGAAGTTGGACATACCTGCTGGACACTCAGGTGGAGATATTGAGAAGGCAGTGGGATGTAAGAGCCTGGACTTTAAGAAAAAGTTCTGGCGAAGATGTAAATTTGGGAACCACCAGCCTATGAACAGTTTGTAAAGGCCACGAGTTTGGTTAGGCACCCAAAGGAGTGAGGATGGAGACTGCATACAGTGCAAGGTTTACAGGCTCAGAAGCCAAGAAGGAGCCAGCAAAGGAAACCAAGGAGGGGCAGCCAGAGAGGTATAAGGAAAACCAGGAGTGAGTGGGGTTCTGGGAGTAGAGCAGGGAAAGTGGTTGAAGGAGGGGGAGTGATGAGTTAATATGACAACTGAAACTGATCATTATATGTGACAGCATAAAGGTCACTGGTCACTTTCACAAGAGCAGTTTTGGATGGAGAGATGGGGACGAAATCCTGATGAGTGGTTTAAGAAAAAATTGGAGGAGAGAGGTAGGAGATGGTGAGTATAGGCAATGCTTTCAAGGAGTTTGACTGTAAAGGTAAAGCAAAGCAACGTGTGTAGCAGGAGAGGGTTTTGTTTTACTTTGTTGTATATTTTATTCTTTGTGGTTGTAGAAATGAATGGTGGCATGTTTGCCCACTGATGGGAGTGATCCAGTGGAGAGGGGGACTTGGGTATTGCAAGAAGTAAGGGAGGGTTGCTGGGGTGATGTTTTTGAGAAGACAAGAAAGGATGGGATCTCATGCACAAATGGCCGTGGATAGAGACCGATGAGTCTCAGATCCATGATGGGTTTTCCCAAGGGTCTCCCAACAAAGGTGCACAGCCTTTCAGATATTTATTTGTATTTGTGCACAAACCATGATGAATAGAATGTTTTTGCATCATTCTGTTCATATATTTCAGCAAATTGTTTTCTCTATTCAAAAATATGTCATGGAGCTCCTCCCATGTTAGTGCACAGAACTAAACTCAATCTTTTTAATGGCTGCTTAGTATTCAGTAGTATGTACGTACCATTATTTATTTAACCAATCTCCTGTTCTTGGACATTCAGGTTGTCTCCGATATGTTCTTTATGTGTTTTGCTTTTTTCTATTACAACTAATGCTGTAGAGAACCGCCTTGCATAAATGCATATCCTTGAGCATTTCAGAATCACCAACTTTTAGAAGTAAAATTGCTGGGTTAAAAGATAGGTGCATTTTGAATTGCAATAGATGGTGCTCAAGTGTCCTCCACAAAGATTACTTCAAAAAACCTCCCCACTAGCGGTGGGGAAGTGTGACACATTGAATAGCAGGTTTGTTTAAAGTGGAATTCAAGCTGAAAGTGGTGTCAGCAACATAACTGATAAGCCACTGCCCCCTCCTCTCCAGGCTGCAGGAATGTGCTGACCGCAGCTGGTCTGGAAAGCTGGAGAGGCAGAGAACTGGCACAGGGAAAGTGAGACGCAGACAAGGAGGCAGAAGCAGAGATCTGGGGGTGCTGTTGGGTGCCCTGGAGCCAGCCTGGCTCGGCCAACACCTCGCTGTGGGCCCTGGGCCAGCGCTCAGCCGCTCACCGCCTGTTCATGACAGCCAACGTGCCTGTGTGGAGCCAGCGAGGTAACAAAAATGAAAATGAGCTTGCGAGAGTTGGGGCCGAGACTGTAGGTTGTCCCCTAACCCTAACCTTCCTCTGCCTTCCTACTAACAGAACCCCCACTTCACTGGGAAAAATCTCCTCTACTTAAAAGCATTACACTTCCCATCCTGCTCTGCAGTAGTCATGTGACACAGCTTCGGCCAATGAGATAGGAAAACATATTTCCCGCCCCCCTGTTAACCAGTCATGTGACACAGCTCCAGCCAATGAGATAGGAAAACATATTCCCCGTCCCCCTTCTTAACCAGTCATGTGACACAGCTCCGGCCAATGAGACTGGAGCAGAGATTGCTGCGGGGCATTTTGGGAAAGTTCCCCCGAAGGGTCGGAGGCTGCTGGGTGGTACAGGCACTGCAGGTCCTGAGATGGGGCTCGAGGCTCAGCAATGGAGCAGCCTCGCTGTATCCTCAAGGCGTCCACGCACGTGGAGGACACGAAGGGGAAACAGAGGAGGAGGCTGGCGCTGATGGCATCGTGGCGCTCCTGGGCCTTCACCAGCAGCCGCTACCAGATGCCCCTTGAGGTGTTGACGCCTCTGTCCGCCAGGGCGCCGTCACTCTCGGGAGAAGCCATTCGTTCCACTGACGCCATGAGACCTTTCGGAAACCTCTCTGGGTTTCTCTCTGTTCATACGTTAAAATGAGGGACGAACCAAGGACTTTTAAAATACCTTTTTTTATTTTAGAAGAGTTTAGGTTTATAGAAAATTTACATAAAGGGTACAGAGAGTTCCCGTGGACCTCTCACCCAATCTCCCGGATGTTGACATCTTAAATAACTAGGGTTCGTTTGTTAAAATTAAGAAACCAACACTGGCAGATTACTATGAACTAAACTCCTTGCATTATGATAAGTTTTCACTAATTTTTCCCCGAATAGCCCTT
The DNA here is from genome assembly GCA_963574885.1 of Lepilemur ruficaudatus. Classification (NCBI taxonomy): domain Eukaryota; kingdom Metazoa; phylum Chordata; class Mammalia; order Primates; family Lepilemuridae; genus Lepilemur; species Lepilemur ruficaudatus. The sequence goes on from CAUYRT010039062.1 coordinate 27,797, forward strand.
TTCTGTTCCGAACGCTCATCATGTCTCCTTACCTCCCTCTTGTCTGTGACTTTCAGTCTTTCCTTGCTTTCAATGACCTGGGCAGTCTTGAGGAGTACCGATTAGGTATTTTCCAGCATGCTCTCCAATTCTGAGTTGCCTGATGTTTTCTTCATGATCAGCCTGGGGTTATGGATTTGGGGAAAGAATCTCACGGAGGTGAAGTGCCTTTCTCACCACACTATATGAGGGGGCACACACTGTCTACATGACCTAACATTGGCGATGTTAACCTCCATCACTCAGTTAGGGTTTGAAATATTTCTCCACTGTAAAATTGTGCCCCATGCCACCACTCTTCCCTTTCCGTACTCCGTCTTTTGCAAGTAAATCACAAAGTGAGGCCCATCCTCCCAGGTTAGAGAGTTAACCTCCACCTTCTGGAAGTGGAAGTATAAATTATTTGGAAGTCTCCTGTAAGGAAGATTTGTCTCTTTTATCCCATTTATTTATTTTTTCAATTATTTATTTTGTCCGTATGGACTCATGGATATTTATTTTATCTTTAGGTTATAATCCAGTGCTGCATTATTTATTTTGTTGCTGAAATTGTATCATCTTTGGGAACTGTTTCATGTTCTTCTCTCTCTTTGCCATGTCCCCATCATTTGGGGTTTTGAGCATTTCTTTACTTTCTGACAGTGTTACAAAATGCTCCAGGCTCATTAGATATATTCTTTTTCCTAGTCCTAGAATGAGTCATTTCTCTAAGGATCTTTGGTTCATTTTATTGGAGAATAGTATTTAAAAACAAGATCCGGGTGCTATACCAAAGGATTTTGAAGGTACTTCCAGCCCTAAAACTTTAGGATTCTAGACTTAGAATAAGAATAATTAAAAGTCATTAGATTATTGGGAGGATAAAATGAGATGTGCTATGAATACTACTGTAGTTGGGTGTTTTTTTCTCCTCTCTTTGGTTTCTGTTAATGTTAATTCTTCTTGCCCCCACTCCCCTACTCAGTAGAAGACATCTGTGGATTTTTGCCACCTGGTACCTTGTACCCTTTTACTGGTAAAGCAATATCTAGAATTTTCTTTGTAGAACCCTCAGTCCCCACTCTCAGCCCATATGACTTGGGAGGGGTTAACCCCACCCCCAGCTCCAGTATTGGGCCTTGATTGGTTTAAACCTATCAGTACATTCCCTCTTTTGGCCACTGTGATTGGTGCTGGGATGGGCCTGTGGCCCTTGGGACCAATGGGAGTTGGGCCCAGGACTTTTAATCTGTTATTGGATGTTAAAGAAAAATTCTTCTGACACTTGTTAAGAATAATAGGGATACTTTTTTCAAGACTGCTGTAGTAAGGGAGAAAGACTAAACTCAATTCAAAATACAGCAAGAACAGCTGGGGATTTATGGCCAACAAACTGAATGAAAGGGTCAGTAGGAGGACAATACTAAGAGGAACTCTACTAGATGTCAAGGGCAAGGAGATTCTTGCTAAAGGCAGGCCAAGGTGGCAAGCTAGTGAAAGGAAGGCTCATAGGAGCCTGACGAAAGCCTAGTCAAGGAGGGAGTCTTTGTCAGAGGGCAGGCAGGCTCTCTCTTCTCAGCTGAACTCAAGTTAGGCTAGAAGCCATCTGACAATCAGGCAAAGGGCATCCAAGTGTGGCTTTGCATGGAGGAGCATTGTCAAAATATGGAGAGGAAAAAGGTATCTCCTGATGGCATCATTTGTGTGCCTAAGTCAGGTAACACCTGAAGGCGACCCCATCCCTGAGCTATTCAGTACTCACGGGCACACTCAGGGTATGTGCAGCAGGAGACCCTCGGCAAGTCTGGAGGAGCAGGGAGTGTGGGGGAGGTGGGGCACCAGCAGCACCTCCTGCTTGGCCCAGATTCCCACAGCCCGAAGCCACCTCCTGAGCTGGAGTCTGAGCCAGGTCCACCTTGGACGCTGTCGGGAGCTCTCTTTGCCACCTGCTCCCAGGCCCCCATGATGGGTGGAGCTGCTGCTGCCTGCAAGGCTCACCTGCAGGTTGAACACCTGGCCTGGCCTCTCCAGCCATCTCTCACCTGTCTGCAGACTCTCTGAATATCAGGTTCTGTCTCCCATCATATGTCACCTTCCTGCCTTCTTAGGTGAGAGAGAATGTTCTCCAGATGCTCACTACTCTTCCTCTGGTCCAGCCTGATGCTGACCTACCCTTCTGCCACTAAGAGGTGCCAGAGCATCCTTAGATAATTAGCAAAGGGGCAAGGGAGGGCTGGAAGCCAGGGCGCCACATCACATTCCCACCCCAGCTTGATGAGTTTTCTATGCACCCAACTCAAGTGAACAGCATTGACTGATCTGAGCCCCTGCTGTGTGCCAGACACCATGCTGAGAGCTCCCCAAAGACACACCCAGTGGCCCTCACAGCCACTCTGTCAGGGAGGGTTCATGGGCTGTGGACCAAAGCCCCTGCTTACACACATCCCTTGTCCTCCTTCAAGAGCCCTGGGGCTGTTACTTCCTGTCTTTGCCTCTTCCAGGTAGAGAAACTGAGGATCTGAGAGGTTAAACCACCACCTCAAGGTCACTCACTTGGCCCTAAAAAACCTTAAAGGGTCCCCTGTGGGAGGAGCAAAGGGACACACATATATCCCTCCTTCCCACTGCCCCTGTCTGCAGAGATCTGGTTTTCAGTAACCTCCAGGCACCACCCCGTGCTTCCATGCCCCTCATAAGTCCTTCCTGGCCATTGTTCAGATGTACCTGTAATAAGCCCAGAGCTCCCAATGAGCAGATGTCACCCAGAGTCCAAGACCAGTGCCCAGCAGCAGGCAGAGACCCTGCATGCAATCAGTGAAATCAGCCCTGCTCCCAGATGGTGACTGACTTACCTGACAATAATTAGTTCATTATGTCTGAAGTATGTCTTATTCTCTCGAGGCTTCACAGTAATTACAAGGAGGTATGTTATTAAAAATGATTTATGGAGACTCAAGCTTTGGATGACGATCTCAGTATTGAGAATACTGGGTCCAAGTGAGGGACTTGCTGAGCTCACAGCTGGGATCTAAACCCCAGACCTGTGACTGGCTCCAGCCCCTGCCCTGACCACTGCACTCACGGCCCCTCCCCTCCTGGTGTCCTCTGGCGCTGCCTGTAGGGCTCGTCTTCACAGCAGCCCAGGGATGGAGGGGCTGATCGAATCCACCCACCACCTATAGATGAGGAAACAGCCCAGAAAGAGGAAGCAACTTGTCTAAGGTCACACAGCAGGGAAGTGGTGGAGCAGGGCTGGGAAGCCCTGTGGGCCTGACTCCTCCTCCAGGGCTGCCTCCCTCCCCTGTTCCTCCTCCCAACTTTCCCTGGGAACCTGCAGAGATGAGGCTGGGGTCTCTCCCCCCATGGCAGTGGGGGAGCCTCTGTTCCTCAGCATCTCCTGCCTGGGGGCCAGGCCCCTCCTTCTAGGTCCATACCACACCTCCCCTTCTACCCCGCAGAGCTTCTCAGGGCTGTTACTTCCTTAATGTGCCTGCTCTAATCATAACCTTCAAGGAGAGACTCCACCCAGGAGATGAACACAGAAGCCCTGCAGCCGATAATGGAAGGCACCATCCTGCCCCCTCGGGTGCAAATGGAGGCCCCGCTGCAGCCCCTGCAGTGACACCATAGCCTCCCTCAGGGCTGAGCAGCCCGGACACGGTGCTGGGCCGGGCAGCAGCTCACAGTGGAGGGGGCAGGCTTGGGAGCCAGGCCACTCACTTTGCTTCGGGTCTGCCACTTACTAGATGTGAGGCTTAAGTGAAGTTTCTCAGCCTCTCTGAATCCCAGTTTCCTCATCTGTAAATGAATAATACTTACCTTCTTTAGAACTCAGTTTTCCCCTCAAAAACTAGAGAACTAAGTTCAATTCTTTGTAAGTGGAGCAAGGACACCGCTTCTGCTGCTGCGTCACCAACTCCTGGCAAGTAGGAGGATAAAAATAAGTGGGTGGAACCCGTCCGCCTGCCCCTGGCTGCTGTGCCTGCTCCTCGCCAGCCACCGTCACTGCCCGGTGAGCGGTTGACAGAGGCCCATCCACCTCTGGTGCTCCAGGGTCTTGGGACCTTGGGTCCAGCCAGAGGAGCCTGGCAGGGCCCCTCTACCTCTGCATTGGCCAGTCTGATTCAGGTGACCTCAGGAGGGGCCAAAGCGGATGGTGGAAGAGTCATCTAATGGGGTGGAGGCTGGCAAGAGTCAAGGGAGGAAGGCTGGGGAGCTCAGCAAACATCAGAACTGGGTCGGTTCATGCATAATTGGATGTGGGGAGCGTCCCCAGAGGATTCTTGCCTTTTTCCACAGTTTTCTGGTGCTAGAAAACGTCTTCCTCGCAGGGCACCAGGCTGCCTCTGCAGGCCAAGGGGGCGAGCTGGGGGTGGGTGTGCAGAGTTGAGGGTCTGAACAGCCAGAGGGAACCAAACAGGACCACTCACTCCTTAGTTAGCCCTGGGACTGGAGATGACCTGAGGTTGGGGGAGTGTCATGTAATTCCTGTCCTGTGAAATCGGGGTGGGCCTGGGTCACTTGAAGTCTCCCCTAGATCCAGGACACCCCACAATTCTCCTCACTCCCCAGCCAGGCCCTTTCTCTTCCCAGGCCTGGGGGGCACAGGGGGCAGCGAGGAGGGTGCCTCAGGCCCAGGGTCACGCCACAGAGGCTGGGCAGGGCAGGTGCCCCAGCCAAGGCCTCCCAGCCCCAGTCCAGGGTGTGGGGGTCCTCTGTGCTCATGCAAAATCAGGCATGGGAGTTTCCCATGGCCAGTTCCCTCGAAGGTAAGGGGCATGAGCCCGTGCAATGAGGGAGGTACCCGGAATCCACTGTCCAGATGTGAACACCGCATCTCAGAGAGGTTGAGTCATTTTCCCAAGATCCTACAGGTGGGAGGTGACAGAGCTGGGATTTGAAGCCAGGTCTTGGTAGCTGCAGAGGCTGAGCTCTTGGGTGATGGAGCTTGGACCCTGGCATGGCCTGCTGTCCCCTGGATCCAGCCCTGGCAAGGCCCAGCCTGCTTCATACCCTCATGTCAAGCCCAGACTGTGAGAGCAACTCTCTGTCATTTCCCGAAGCCCCTGGCTTTTATTTGAACCCAATCCTAGGCCTCCAGAGCTGAGCAAGCCATGTGACTTTAGTTTATGAAACCCCCTGAGACTGTAGCCAACCTGGGCCCATGACGCATCTGCGGTCTGCTTAGTGCCTGCTAGGATCTGGTATTTGGATTCTGGCCACGCTTGTTAAATCTCACTAGCAGGTTTCTCATGTCGCTTCAAAGCCTGCAGCTCCTCAGAGCTCCCTAGGAGAGGCAAGAACAACCAGGCCAAACCTCCAGTGCCTCCACGTAGGCTACTTTGTCAAAGGACACAAAATTCCCAACTCTACCAACAATGGCAGCCGTGTCTGGAAGGCTGAGCAGAGAGCAGGGGGTCACTGCAGGGCCCACCCTCCACCCGAGGGGGTTGGGCTGAGGCAGGCTGTGGTCGTGCCAGGTCCGCGTGGCCTGGCAGCAGTGTGAGGACACTCCTGTCTCTGGTGGGGCCGCTTGTGTAGGTCAAGGGAGGGTGGACTTTGCTGGTTCTGAGACCCGGCTGCACCGTGTACAGGGATGTTCTTAGAGACTCTTTCATCCCTGGTGAGATATTCGACATAGCTACATTATTTTGGGAACTGAGGACCCTGCACCCCCTTTTGCCCAGCATCTTGTAGCTTATTCCTTGGCACATGGAACCCAAGATGGAGGGGGCAGAGGATGGGGGTGGTCAAGGAGAGAGTGGGACCCCTCCCCACCTCCCTTCTCCAGGCAAAGCCATCGCCCCCAGGGTGGAGGAGAGTGACTCAGACACCTGTAGATCTCAGGTGGGGACAGGGCAGGAAATGACACATCACACAGCAGAGAGAATGACCCAGGATGTAACACTCCCTGGTGAACGCAGACGCTGCAGAGAGGAATGAGCTCAGCTGCCTGGCCTCCCCCCACCTTGGCTCCCATCTCCCTTGAAGCGCGTGTTCAAGCGCGTTGGTTTTTTCACTTGATAATCAAGTGCAATTCATTTAAGGCTCTCGGATCGTTATGTCACATATCCAAAGTATATTTTTCATGGGAAGGTCAATTCCAAGAAAACACTCAGAGTCTGTGGAAAATAAATCTATTAACAAGTGAAAAGTAGCCAGTGGCTGAAGGAGGGGCCTCTGACTGAGTGATGTGGAGACTGGCTGGCTTCCTGCTGGGAGGGCTGGGGTGGAGTTTACACAGGGGTTTTATGAGTCTCCATATTTAATTTTTCCCAGTGCCTGAAGTTAAGGTTCATTTCTGAGTCCGGAGGCTGATCAGGGGAGTCTCATCAGAGAGCAAACCATCGGTGGCCTGAGAAACCCCTTCCAGATCACCTCCGCCAAGAAGCAGTCACCGTTTTCCAAACCGCGTGAGTATGTCAGAGAAAAGCCTCTGGCTCCCACGGCGCCCCGCGGCTTGGGCATCAGGCATCCCCACAGACACAGGGGCCTGGGGAGCAAGGAAACTGGAAATGCCGAGATTCTGAACCGGCAGAGACCGTTTCTAGAGCCAGAGAGAAGGTCGGGGGTGGAGAGGAGCAAGGGGAGGGAGGGATGCTCCCCTAATTCTAGAACATCGGGAAAGAATGAGTACTCGCCAAGGGTTCTGAATGCTGGAGAGGGGCAAAGTTTCAATGCCTCATATCACAGTTTCAGTTACCTGTGGTCCACCATGGTCCCAAAATATTAAATAGAAAATTCCAGAAATAAACAATACGTAGGTTGTAAATTGCATGCTGCTCTGAGTAGCACGATAAAACCTCATGCTGTCCTACTGCATCCTGCCTGGAACACGAATCCTCCCTCTGTGCTGCGTGTCCACGCCGTCTGTGCTACCTGCCGTCTGGGCTGTCAGAGCAGCTGCCCAGGTATTGCGGTGCTTATGTTCAAGCAACCCTTATTTTACTTGCTCATAGCCCGCGAAGTACTGGAGGAGTGATGCGGGCATTCAGATATGCCAAAGAGAAGCTGTGAAGTGCTTCCGGTAAGCGAAAAGGTGAACGTTCTCAGCTTAATAACGAAAGAAGAAAACATAGCATTGTAGCATACACAGGGTACCATCCTGCTTTCAGGTGTCCGCTGGGGTCTTGGAAGGTATCCCCCCACAGATGAAGGGGGACTACTGTATCTGAAAACAACACTCTTCACTCTCTTGTCTGTTTGGCTTTTCCTTTCCAGTCTCGACAGCGCTCACTTGCAGAATTATCCATCACACTTTAGGAAACTCGCTGCTCTACTCAAGTTTTTGTCTGTTTTCACATTGTCTGACAGAGCCGGATGCAGTTCTCCAAGGAAGAACGGATGGGAGAGAACAGTGTTCAGCACATAATTGCAGAAATAATTGCAGGGAAATTAAACACAGCGTTGTGCCATTCAACACCTGAAGTTCTCCAACCTGCAATTAAGTTGCAGGCTCAGTGCTCAGCCAGGATGCTCAGACCCGCTTTAGGGAAGAGCAGGTGCTCACGGTGAGGGGAGCCCACCCAGAGATGGATGGCAGGGCTCGCCCTGCAAGGCGGGAACAGCAGCTCCGAGTCACAGGAGTCAGCGCAGGGCTGAACCAGGCTCCTCCGGCTTGTGCTGACACGTGGTGGCAGGACCTGCCTCTCTGCAGGCAAGGCTGGGAAGAGTTCATGGTCTTCACGCCTCCCACCCACGAGATGCATCCTGCCTGAGCCACACCCAGGAGGGAGACGGGCTAGCAGCGGACATTTTCCAGATGTTTGCAGTTTTCAGGGGAAATAAACTGCCCAGCAGGGCCTGCTGATATGAGAGGCACCTTGGCCCGTGAAGAAATCATGGCCCTGGGGGCCAGATAGACCAGGGTGTGAATCCCAGTGTTTATGAGCTCGGTGGCCCTGGCCAATCATTCAGTAGCTCTGAGCCTCAGTTTCCTCACCTGACACACGAGGCCAATAATAAGCACTTCTCAGGGCTTGCTTTATTTCTAGAACCAAACGGGCTGTTCAGTATGATGGTGCCTACATCTGACTGGCACATGTACACGCCTAACGCATCAGTGCTGAGGAAGGCAGAGAGGGTAGGCTGGGACTTGGATGGCTGTAAATATGAATTTCTACCTTTTTTCCTCTTACTTCAACCTTGGACCAGGTCTCTAGCTGGCCCGTGCCTTTGTACAGCCCTCTCTCCACGTCTGTCCCGCGGAAGGCTGGCCCAGTGCGCAGCCAGGAGGCACCTCTCCCTTGCTCGCGCCCAGACTCTCTCTGTGCCAATCCCAGTGGCTCTGCCTTTGTCCCCAGACGCCTCCCACTCTTCTCCATTCCTGCCTTTTGGACCAGACTCTCCGATGCCCTGGGATCTTCTCCCCAACTTGACTATGAACTTGGTGTTTTGGGAGACCCTGTCATAGTCATTTCCATTTTGAAACCAGGCAGTAGCAGGCTCTCAGGGCATGTGTGTGGACTGTGGGATTTGGGGCTGGACGTCAGTAAGGGCAGCTCTGCTCCTGTGCGTACCCCTGCCTGGCCCTTCACCGAGCACCAAGTCCAGCAAGATGGGCCAAGAGCCCAGCGCAGCATTGGGGAGCAGGGGGAGCGGAGGGACCAGGGCTTCCTGAGCCCCTGCTGTGTGCCAACAACTTTATTAGCTCATCTGATCTTCACAACAAGCCTGTGGGGTGGCAAAATCATTCCCATTTTGTTGGTGAAGAAGCAGAGACTCAGAGCAGTAATGGCCCGGGGCTCCCGGTGGCATGTTCCTGAGCCGTATGTGAGCCAGGGTCTGCCCAGCTCCTCAGCCCTGTGATGGGCTTTACACCTGCGGCTCCCACGTGGCCGTGGAGAGAGCTCTGCCCCACACACCGTGACGAAGACACTCCAGAGCCCCGGAGGAGCGAGGTCAGAAGGGCTTGAGAGACGGAGCGCCAGGACACAGGCAGTGTGGGGCTGGGGGAGGAAGCCTCGGTAGGCCAGCCTGGGGCTGCCTCAGCTCAGCCAGCCTGTGGGCGGCCTGTGGACAAGTCATTTAACTCCTCCAAGCCTCAGTTTCTTCATCTGTAACCTGGGCCCAAAACGCCTGTCTGCCCGGGGTTCGGTGAGGGTTGGTGAGTGTGATGCTCGTGACAACGGCGCCCAGCATGGAGCTCATTGCAGAAGGGCTGGAACAGAACCTCGTGCTCTGTGATGTGGGAAGGCCTGGGGGCTGGGACCTGGGTTCTGATGCCCAACTGTCCTCCTCCTGCTTCTTTTTTTAAATTTTAATTTATAGAGAAAAGAAATTTATTTCTTGCAGTTATGGAGGCTGAGAAGTCCCAGGTTGAGGGACCACATCTGATGAGAGCCTTGCTGGTGGGGACTCTGCAGAGCCCCAAGGTGATGCAAGGCATCACGTGGCCAGGGGGCTGCATGCTCCTCCTGCTTCCCAGGTTGAACCCAGCTTCCCTCCCCTTGGACCCAGCAGGGAGGCCCATTACACACGCTCCACCTTGGCCATGTGCCTTTCACGGACAGTCCAAGATGCCACAGTTAATCAGGGCGCCCCTCACAGGACTGGCCTTGGCCGTGGCTCCAGCAACAGCTCCTTGTTCCTTGTCCACCTCCCTCCTTCTCCCTCCCTCCGAGACTCCCCGTCCCTTGCACAGCAGTTAAGCACATGTGCAGAGAGCTCCTGGTGGTGGGTGGGGCCCTCCGAGGACTGTTGCGCGTTCCCTGCAATGACGTTCATTAGTCTGTCTGACATCAATAGCGTCCTCAGGTTAATATGTTTCACTTAACAAGGCATTTATTTGCAGTTAGAAAACTCCTGAAGAAGCATGTTTGCTGCCGATGAGCTGAGCTGATGCATAGATTAATACCAGACTTGAAAAGTTAACCAAGAAAATGAATCTACCCGGCTTCTCTTTCTTTAGTTGTGGACTGTGCTTGAATTAGTCTGCGTACAACTGCCCATTGCTTAGGGGAAGAAACGGGACCCTCACTTGGCTCTGTGACATGTTCCCCATGTGCCTGTCTCCCTCCCCCACCCCAGCCCCAGCTCCAAGGATGTGGAAAGCCCAAGGACCAGCGCATGATGGGGGGGAAAAGTGCCTGAAACTGAGCAGCAGGAGAGGCGAGAGCACGGCGGGGAAGCTCGTGCAGGGTGGCAGCGACAGCGGGCAGGGCAGGGAGTCCCGCTGGCTGAATCTGCCATTTAACAGCTCTTTTGGTTTCACCGTTGCAGCTGCTGTGTCCAGCACCTAGTGGGCACTCATAGATATTTGTTGAATGAGTAAAATAAATGCTCAACAAATGGTGACTTACTCAAGGGATCAGATGACATCAGGGGAAAAGACACCTGATGCCCCAGACGACACATCTACTGGGTGAGCTAGTGTTCAGTGACTCCTGGGCCAGGACCAAGGATGACCCAAAGACCAAATTCTCTCTGGTGACTTGACCAGTGGCTCCTTCCATGTCACTCTCCCCATGGGGACTTAGAGCCACTGCCAGCCAGGAGCTATGCCAGCCAGCGTGCACCCTCCTTCCTCCTGGGAATGGGCTACCAGGCCACGCCAAGTCAGTGCCTGTTCCCCAACCACTGCCCCCAAAATTTGAGAATAGGGAGGGACTCGGCACCCTCCCTGCACCCACCCTGCCTGCTCAGTGCCTAAAATCCACTCAGGCCAGCCCAGTCCTTGCAGCCATACGCAGGGGTGAGGGTGGGGTTTACAGGCAGTCAGAGCTGTGGAACCAGGGAGACCGAGAATCCAGGGCTACTTTGCCTAGAATCCAGGCAGGACACGGTGGTGGTACCATCAGGAAACGTCCCGTTTGTGGGGTAGAAGGGCAGATTATAGTGATTTTTTTGTCAAAAGTACCCAGCACAGCACCTAGCACACAGTCGGCTCTCAGGAGACAGTAGCATATTAATAGCACGTGGATGGTGCTGAGACTCCTGAAACGGAATCTCTCAGCTGCCTGGCCTCAAGTCTCTTGGGCCAGTGCTGTGTCCAGTTTCTCCAGGGAGATGAAAAGGACAAACTCTCAGGCTGTAAAAAGGAAAATTGCTGATGATGGTTTGCAGGGGCAAGTCCTTTGAGCAAGGGATAGGTTCCTCGCGCAGGAAGTAAGGTCCTTACAGCGGTAGAGAAAGACAGAGGACAGGATCAGATAGTGATAAAACACTCACCTTTCACGTGCTCAACATGTGCTTACGTGACCCTTCCCCAGGATATCTGGAAGGGAAGGTAACCTTTAAAGACAACGTCCTCTTTCTCAATTTAAAAGAAGTGAGTTTAGGAGTCAAAGTACACATGTAGATCAAACCGTTTCCTCCTCTAATACACGCTCTCAATGGGATTTTAACTGGGTGTAATTACATCAATAGCAGGCTGTGTTCACACGGGTGAGAGATCACATGGGTTTCCTTTGGAGTGAAACTGACAGCCACTTTGGATCAGCAAATGTGGCTTTTAAGTGTGTGTATTTTAGGGGCGGAGTGGAGGAGGGTTCTGAAAAGAAAAGACAGCCCCAGGGCAAATTAGCTTCCAGCGTTTCAAAGGCAGCCGCTCTGTGCTTGTTGGCTTTGTTCTGCTGACTGTATCTGACAGACAATTCACAGGCAAGGTCAGACAGCACCCCGGTGAGTAAAGGGGGAGCCAGATCTGAGCAGGAGCCTGGGCTGGTCTGGACTCCTGAGTGGGGGTTGGGCTCTCCCACAGCCAGCTGGGTGATCTTGAACCTGCTGCTTCCATCCCTCTGGGCCTCAGTTTCCCCAGTGTGTAAAATGAAGCCGTTGAGCCAGTGGCACTTAAGGATCCTTCTGAGTGAAACATTATGATAAGACAAAGCCCAGAGGGCGGACGATGAATGAGCAGGGAGTGGAGAGGAGAAGGGAAAGGTGATCCCGATGGATGAGCTCGCAGCTGTTTAAAGTCATGCCTTCCCCACTCTGGGCCAGGACCAACCTGCGGCCACTGGCCCCTGCATTTCTTTGCCTGGAGGCTTTCTCTGGTCACCGAATCCCATGCTGATGCCCTGTGTGGCAGGACTTAGCTGCCTGGGAATGAATGTCCTTCCCCTGGGAAGAGCCCTCAGCCAATGACTAAGGACAGTTGGTATGTAAATACCCAGTTCTGGTGGAGCAACTCTGCAAAGCCTATGCTCCGTGCTGGCTCCCGGGTTCTCCCATCTGATTATCTCTAGTCACCCACAGTGATGACTGAATTCATAACACCACCTTTATTGCATGGCTTCTCCTCCCTGTGTCACCTCCCCAAGCCCCTCAGGGTTTCCTTCACCTCTCAGCTGAATTGCAGGCATCAAATCCTTGCCTCAAATGTCAAGTTCTGCACCAAAGTGGAGACTATAGGTGAAGATTACATTCTGGCGTGTAGGAACGTTTTCTCACTTGACCTGGGTCCTCCTCCCATGGGTGTGCTCAGTAACTGGAAATTCTGTGAACTGTATACTTGTGTGTGTGCAGATGGTCCCTGACTTCCGATGATTCAATATATGATGCTCCAAAAGTGATTCACATCCACAGAAAGCAGTATGATACTCTCTTGCCATGCTGGTGGTGGCAGCGAGCCACAGCCCCCGGTCAGCCACGCTGTCATGAGGGTAAACAACGGATACTGTACAGCGCACTGTGTCGCCAGATGACTTTGGCCACCTGCAGGCTACTGTAAGTATACTGAGCACATTTAAGGTGACCGGGCTAAGCTATGATGTTCGGTAGGTTAGGGTATTAAACGCATTTTCAACTTACAGTGGGTTTATAGGGACACAACCGCGTCATAAGTCGAGGAACATCTCTCCTTTGTGTACGTTTTACACCATAATGAAACGTGCTGATAAAGAGAAGGCAGGCCCCAGAAGGAAGGCACTTGTTACCCAGATGCCCAGAAGGTGCTGGGGTGGGGGTGAGAGCGGCAGGAGTCACACCGGCCAGACACCCGACACACAGAGCACGTTAACAAAGAAGTTAGTTTTGTCAACTGATGTGTGAATTAGAAAATGCGTGAACTATGGAGTGAAGGAACGATCCAAGGAATAATGAATAAACGCGGGAATGAGGTGACGAATGCACGGCAGGTTCTGCAGTGAGTGAATGAATGAACCAATGAAATAAAGGGTGACAGAAGGAATCTGATGACTGAGGAGCTGAGTACACACAGGGGCGATGGAAGGAAGGATGAATGAACGAGAGGACAAACAGTGCAAGTGGGAACACACGAACCGAGGAGTGAGGCAAGAAATAAATGAACACAGCAATGAGTATGTGAAGAAATGAATGAAAGAAACAATATGTGAATGGAAAAAACTGAAGAGGCTAAAAATGCACGAATGGATGGATATAAAATATAAGATACCACCAAATAACTGTATGAATAGATAAATGGATAAATGAGTATGTTCCAGCTGGACGTGAAAGGAGAGAGTAATTAATAGAGCAGAAAACTCCAACTCCACTTAGACACCTGGGGCCAAGGTCTTGGCAAATCGGCACACTCCTGTAAGAGAAAGTTCCTAAAGTGACAACCGTTAGAACATTATTAAGCAGAAGCGTGGAGGGAGGGGCCGTTCCCCAGGATAAACTCTAGCTACAGGGAAGAGCTAAATAGAATTGACTATGTTGCCTTCACAACTAGGTCACAGATAATCACCCATTATGTAGCAAACATAATTTACATAATGATTTTAATAATCAATATTTAAATAACACGTTTTCACCTTCTCCTTATAAACTAACCTCCTGGAGGTGTAATTAATATCAGCAGGGGAAGGTTTGCTGTGTGGCCTGGTAATGAGGATGGGTTGAAGCTGTCATTGCCACCGCCCTGTGAGAAGCCAAGGCCAGCTGATGCTGTGGACAGAGCTTGGGTGTAGGGACTTGAAAACCCTGGGCCCGGGACATCAGACAAGTCACCTCTGCATCTGTGGCTCAGTTACTCCCCTGTAAGACACGGGGAGTAACTAAATTCCCAAACTCAGTTGTGAATTCGGGAGCTCTCACAGTAGGCCTGGATCAGAGCCAGACTTTGTCTCTCACACACATGCACATGTGCACACACACATGCACATGTGCACACACACACACACAGAGGAACGGGATGGAGTCTCGCAACTCGGTGCACTCCCGGCCCCAGCGTGCCCCGGCACATGGCAGGTGCTCAGTGAGCGCTGGCTGAGGGGGCGAATGATCCTGTTTTGTGATGTATGTTTTAGCAGCTGCCCCCAGTCCCTTTCAGAACAACTGCAGTTTGCTGAGCGTCAGATGTCTCTCACCACGTCCTGGAGTCGCTTGTCACTTAGCCCTGTCTTCTGACGCCCCTCCAGGCTGTCACTTGTCCCCTTCACTTCACTGGCATCTGCCTGTCTCGACCCCCTCCCGCTTGCCGTGTGCTGCCTCTAGTGGGCCTGACAAGTTTGGAAACGAGCAGGTACGACTGTGCGGGAGTCAGAGCCCACGGGCTCCGAGCAAGGGGCCGACTCTGCGCTGAGCGAAGGTCCACGAGGAGATCACGCGTCTCCAGGCTCCACACGGACCCTAATATGGGCGGCACTGATAGGAGTCAGCACGTGGGTCTGACCCGCAAGGATGACAGGGAGACCTGCCTGAGTCCCCCAGGGAGCACCTGGAGGGGCTGTGGGAAAATCTGGGTCCCTTGACAAGATTTGATGCCATCCCTGCTGTCCCTGGTGGGGACTCGATGCTGCATATCAGGTTTGCATCTGTGATTCTGGGATGTCTTCCTGCTTCCAGAAGTCTGTTTTCCAAAACAGTCCATCTCATTCAACTGTCTTCTCTCTTGAAGGCATCGGAAGCCGCACCTAACTCTGTCCTGCGTGCAGGGATGGTCAGCCCATCGTCCCTCATCTGTGTCCACCCCCTCCCTTTCCCGCCCCGACTGTTCACTTCTCTGCCCTGCACCCGCTTCTTCCAGCTTGGGCGACAGTCACCCCCAATCAGGCCTGGTAGAATTGGCCCGGGGGGGGCAGGGGGCAGAAGGCCAGCCTAAGGGGGAGGCAGGAGCCAACCGCAAAGGGCCTGAGAGCCCCAGACAGGGGCATGGTCTTCAGCCCATAGGCCACGAGGACAGAGCACAACAGTCAGCGGCCAAACTTAGCAGGTCCTTTGTCCAGGGGTTCAGGAACCTGGAGGTGACCCCTGGTGGGCTCAGGGAATCACGTGACCATGAGTTACCTTGGGAGTCTGTCACCTGCAGGACCCTCCAGTGGTTCTACTAGGGCCTACATGTCTCCCCACCTTGGCACATGGCATTGGGCACAAAGATGCGGTGACTGTCCCCAGCCTGTCATTGGCTCTGGCTCAGGCTCCTCCACACCTTCCGCTCTCCCTCAGCAAGCCCAGCCTCAGGGGCAGCCCCAGCATAGTCCCCAGGGACTGGATCAAGGATCTCTGCTCACCTTTATGGACAGCCAAGGCCACCTCCATGCCACCTCCAGGTGAAGTGAGGAAGCCACAGGTGACCAGGGCCCTGCTTCTTATGTTTGCCATGTTCTTCAAATCGTCCTTGGTCATCAAAGATTGCTCCTACAGACAGAGGAAGAAATTGTCTTAAAGAGAGAGAAAGAAATAGGTGGCCCCTGTAAATCAGATCAGGTTTCCTTCTACACAGCTAAACAAGGGCATTTAAAATGCCCTTTCTCACAACGCACTGACGCCTGTTAGAGGAGATTATTGGTCATGAAGTGACTAGAGGTTTCTGGGAATTTAAGGAGAGAAAGAACTGAGGGCTTCAGAGTCAGGCAGACGAGGATGGAGGAGTGTGGGCAAGGCAGCCCCTGGGTGCAGCAGACACCCAGAACGTGGTCACCACTGCTGGGCACTGAGCACAGGACGGAGACAGAGCAGAGATGTCTTGGGAAAGGCACTTCTTGCCTCTCTGTCCCTTTGGAAATGTCCTTGAGGGACTGCCTGAGCCAGTTTGGTAATCTCTCACTTCGCTGATAAAATACGGCTTGACTGCAGAAAGCTTTTCTACCAAAGAAAAGAAAAACAATGATGCTCACACTACGAGGCCTGTAAAATCCATACCTTACCCAAGACCTTGGGGCAAAAGGGTGGGGGCAGCCACTCACCTGGCCTGTGCCCTGCACTGAGAACTGGACGGGCAGCATCTCAGTGCGTCCCCACAACAGCTGCAAAGGGGTGTCGCCCTCCCATTATACAGATGAGAAAACTGAGGCCCGGAGCAGTGACGTCACATCGTCAGGCTTTTACTGAGCACCTACCATGTGGGACCCAGCAGTGAACAAGACAGAGTCCTGCTCTCGTGGAGCTGGTGCTGTATGGGGGACGTGGATCATCAGGGATGAGAGGTAAGACGTGGCAGATGGCAGGAAGTGCTAAGGAGACAGATGCAGCTGGAAATCAGGTGGCCTCGTCTGTCCTAAAGAAGAGCTTACCCGTGTCCTCTGAGCTTCTCAGAGCCGTTCTCTGCTGGAAAGGCTCCTTGGCATGAAGAACGTGCTGTGGGAACAGTGGATAGTGGAGCAGGATCCCAGGACACTTCATTCATTCATTTATTCATTCATTCCCCAGGCCCAGCCCTGGGTATGAGTCAGCAAAACCAGAGAGACAAGCCCTCCCTGAGCTCACACTGCAGCTGGGGGCCTGAAGCCTGCAGGGCGGCACAGATCGGCAAGGTGACTCCAGCTCTGGGCCTTCTCCAGGCCTCGGGTTCCTTGTCCATGCCACGGAGGTGAGGACAGCAAACACCGGCCTCTGTGGCAATGGTAGCAAGAGCCTCGTGAATTGCCTGTACTCCCTGCAAGGAACGGGGCCCAGGGCTCACACGCCTCATCTCTGCCCAGCCTCATGACCGCCCTGTGCACAAGGAACAATTGGGAAACTGAGGCCCAGAGAGGTGACCTCAGTTGCTCAAGGTCACAAGGTCAACATGTGGCTTCAGATGAGAAGGCTCCAGCTTGTGTCCAGGCTCAGCCAGTCCCCAGCTGCGTGACCTCAGCAAGACTGTCAGCTCGGGGCCTCGGTTTCCTCATCATACAGTGAGAGTGACAGTGGTTCCTGCCTCGTGGGGCTGTTGGGAACAGGCAGGATGGCGTGGGAGCACGTAGGACTGTGCCCGGCGCAGAGCAACGTGGTGGCTCTCACTGGTGCTGCCTGTGCTTGGTCCCCGTGGCGGCTCCTACGTGGACCGCGCTGTCACAGCCCTGTAAACAAATGTGGTGCTACCCCCAGGGCACAGATGAGGAAATCTCGGTCAGAGAGGTGATATCATTAATTAACATATTTTCCCAATGTGTCCCACAGATGTGAAAAGCACAGTCAGAATTCTACCTTCTTATTTTGTGCTTTGAATTACAAGGGTTTTTCCTTTTGCTTTTATTCTCGGTGCTTCTGTGTTTCTGTTTGGCTCTCTTCCTGACACCCCTTCGGATTGATCAGGGTTTGTTTATCCTCTTTTCCCTCTACTGGTTTGGAAATTACACATTCTATCCTTTAATTGATCAGCTTTAAAAATCATAATAAGCACCCCTGGCTTAACACAGTCCAAACTAAAGTAAATCAATATCACTCTCCTCCCCGTGGACGACACGCCGACCTGGGGATGCACTAGCTCCGATCTCTCTCTCCGCCCCGCTGCCTTGCCGCCCAGACCCCCGGTCTTCCTTCGGACCCCACACCAGTGGCGATTGTCATTGCCGCTGCTCCCTGCTTATTCCCTGCAGCTGGACTTAAATTTACCCACCTGTTCGCTCACCGTTGCTGGTGTGATTCCCTTCCTTGTTTCTGCATCCAATATCATATCCTTCCTGAGTGATTTTTTATTAGTTCTTTTAACAAGGGCCTCCGAGTGTGTCTTGCCTGAGACATCTTTCTTCCTCCCTCAACTGTGAATGATAATTTATCTCAGTCTAGAGTTCTACTTTATTTCATTTGACACTAAAAATATTATTCCCTGGCTTTCTGTCCCTCGTGTTGCTGTGGAGAACCTGCTGCCTGGTTGTCATTGCTTGGTAAGTGATCTGTCTTCTCTCTGGCTACTTTTTCAAAATCTTCTCTTTTTTTGGTGTTATACATTTCGTGGTTTCAATTTTATCTGTCCTGCCCAGGGTTCCTAGAGATGATTAAAGGAGGAAGAGCCACTGGCCCATGGGTTGGAGGAAAGAAATTTGCCTAGTAATAGCAGCATGCTGTTGACATTAACATTAATATTAATTAATGACATTGTAGCTAACAGAAGTGACTAGGAGGGCTTAGTATGTGCCAGGCACTATTCCAAGTGCTTTATATATAATGTATCTATTTCATCCTCAAACGACCTCATAAGGACAGCACTAGTGTCAGCCCATTTTACAGATGAAGAAACTGAAGCACAGAACAGATGCGTTCACTAGAGAAAGGGGCTGGGCTGGGTGGGGTGGACAGGACTTGGGAGTCGGGCAGGTCAGAGTTCAGATTCTTGTTCAGCTCCTCAGCATCTGTGTGCCCTTAAACAAGTGATTCCACCTTTCTGAGCCTCAGTTTCCTCCTCTGTAAATTGGGGAAATGGGACCCCTGCAGGACCTGGAGGTGGTAGGGGCTGAAGAGAGAGGATGCCAATCTCTTTCCCGGGAGCTGGCGTCAGGGACAAGTCCCTCTGCTGGTTCCAGGCCCACTCAGGGCTGGGGATGCCCAAAGGAGAAAGACGGTCCCTTAGTGAGAGAGCATTGCCTGGGAGTCTGTGCGGCACGGCAAGACCAGGACTAGTCCCGGTGCTGCTAGTGGGGCCCGTGCCCAGGCTGGCGGCGGGGAGCGGCAGACACTCGACGCCGACACAGAACCTCCCTGGCACCGGAGCTGAGCTCTGCAGACCAGGCCTGACTCAACCCGTGCGGGGATCGCCTTCATTACTTTTTAATGAAAATCATGCTGTGTCCAAGCTGAAATTATATTGTCAGCAGTTAATTATCACTTGTCAAACCAGTGCACGCCCGGATGGCAGGTTTGATTTCCACATAGGTTTGCAAAAGCCTCATTCCTCTCCTTTGATGAGGCCTTTCTGAATGTGTCTGAGAGAGACACATGTTTATTGTTGGAAAGAGCGCTTTCTAAAAAAATCGGTTTTTTAAATAAGCAGGTTTCCTTGGTATCTGCGTCAGGGCTCTTTGCAAGTAATAGAAAAGCACTCAGAGTAGTTGAGGCAAAAAGAAGTCAGTGGGTGGAGGGTGTCACAGGTCCAGGAACGTGTCATGGAACTCAGGGGTCCCTGGGCCCGGTCAGGGCCTGAAACTGAGACAGTGGACAGTGCTCTGAAGTGAGTGTGGCTACCGGGAGGAAGGTGTCTGTGGTCAGGGCCACCAGGTGGAGGGCAGGGCCTCTAGTGAGAAGGGACACTTGGAGGGGGAGGTGGCCATGCAGGTTTGGGTGCATCGCCGTGGGGCCCTGAGGGACGTGCAAGGCGAGGTACTGGGGCAGGTGTGTGGCACAGTGAGGAGCTGGACCAGAAGTCTGGACAAAATGTTCACAAGTTCAGCCGCCTTCTCAGAAATGGACCACCAGGGGGCGCCGTGCCAGCTCACGTGAAGGCCACCAGCAGCATCTGCGGACCCCTGCGCACCCGCGGGAAGGTCTCTGACTTTACCCCGGGACATTGGCTGGGTCCC
The DNA here is from genome assembly GCA_963574885.1 of Lepilemur ruficaudatus. NCBI lineage: Eukaryota > Metazoa > Chordata > Mammalia > Primates > Lepilemuridae > Lepilemur > Lepilemur ruficaudatus. The sequence continues at coordinate 47,434 of CAUYRT010039062.1, forward strand.
GGGATATGGAGACAGAGGTTTGGGGTCCCTGATGGTGATGAGGAGGCCGTGGAGGCAGGTGAACCTGGCAGGGGTCCTGGGCGGCAGCGTTTCCTGTCTCGGGGTGACTGAGCGTCCCCAGCATAGACCCAGCTTGGAGCTCAGGGTCCAAAGGAGGGAGAACCGTGTCCCCCCACCCACACGACTCTATACCAACCTGTCCTTTCTGGAACTCTCCAGAACAGTGTCTCACCTCCACCTCCACGAAGGCCGAGTCAGGCACACTCAGAGCCCAGCCCCGAACCTGGCGGAGGCGGTGGGGAGTCCGACCTCTCCAATCCTCAGCTGTGCCAGCCGGCAAGTGAGTGAGCCAGGCCCGGCCTGTGTGCCCGGGTGACAAACAGGGCGTCAACAGAACGGGCTGCCGAGGGCTGTTGTGAGAAGTAGCAAGACAATACTGGTTTTTTGTTTTTTGTTATTTTTTTTTTTTTGTAAACAGAGTCTCTGTCGCCCTGGGTAGAGTGCAGTGGCAGTGCAGTCTAGCTCATAACAACTTCCAACTCCTGGGCTCAAGCGATCCTCCTGCCTCAGCCTCCCGAGTAGCTGGGACTACAGGCATGAGCCACCATGCCTGGCTAATTTTTTCTATTTTTAGTAGAAAGGGAGTCTCGCTCTTGCTCAGGCTGGTCTCAAACTCCTGACCTCAAGTGATCCTCCTGCCTCAGCCTCCCAGGGTGCTAGGATTACAGGCGTGAGCCAGCGAGCCTGGCCCAATACCGGGGTTAGGACAGCGTCTTACATGCAAAATGTCACCAGTGCTAGAGTCGCTCGCCTTTTCAGCAAATATTCACCGAGTGCCCGCGGTGGGCAGGCGCTGTCCTAGGCAGTAGGGAAAAGCCCCATGTGTCAGGAGCCCAGATTCTAGAAGGAGATGGACACAGAGTGTTAAATGGGGAACTGCAGGGGCTGTAAGTTGGCAATAAGAGCCTCAGACGCAAAGGAAGTGGGGGAAGGATGGAAGGAACGTCACACTTGTAAACAGGGAGTGAGAAAGGGCCTCTCAGAGCAGGTGACATGAGGGCAAGGACCTAAAGGAGGTGAGGGAAGGAGCGGCAGACATGGGGACAGGTCCCAGCTAGAGGAAAGGGCGAGGGCAGAGCCTGGAGGCAGGAACATCCCAGGGCAGTGAGTGAGGGAGATGGTGTGAGATGGGCCCACAGCTGCTGGGGCTGAGCCTGCAGGGCTGGGGCCAGGCCGCTGTCAGCCTGCACACCAGAAGCAGAGCGGGGGTGGCTCCTCCCTGAGTCCCACAGGGTCCCCCTGGCTACAGCAAGAAGAGTGGACAGGGCCAGGGCAGAGACAAGGACCTGTCAGGAGGCTACTGCACCAGTCCAAGCATGACGACGGTGGGGCCAGTGTGGAATCCTGGAGGGGGTGAGAAGATATTGGATCTGGGTTTACATTAAGGTTGAGCAAATGGGCCTTGAGAATTATTTACTCCATAAATATGAGGTATTATTACTTTTTAAAACTTCACGGTGTTTCCCTCGGCATCTCCTTATATTAACAGCAGGCTAGTCTAACCTTTGTCGTTTCTCAGGGATGTGTTCATTGTTGCATCGTATCCTGACCCATCCCGACAGTCACACCACTGTGAAAGCAATTGTGAAAATATATACTTGTAGATGAACAAAAACAGGAATGAAGAAAGATA
>CAUYRT010039069.1:0-24070 GCA_963574885.1 Lepilemur ruficaudatus
GAAATTAATTGGCCAACTAAAAATATATAGAAAAAATTAGCCGGGCATGGTGGTGCATGCCTGTAGTCCCAGCTACTCAGGAGGCTGAGGCAGAAGGATCGCTTGAGCCCAGGAGTTTGAGGTTGCTGTGAGCTAGGCTGATGCCACGGCACTCTACGGCCTGAGCAACAGAGTGAGACTCTGTCTCAAAAAAAAAAAAAAGCGGGGGGTGGGGAATACAGTAGTGTCTACTCATAGGGTCACTGTGCAAATTAAAATAGTGTATTTAAGGAGCTTTAAATAATTCCTGGGACATGATAAATGCTTAATAAATGTCGTTACTAGTGCTCTGGTACCTGGATTTGTCTTTTATAGACCAGCTAAGGACTATGGTCGTGGGAAAACTAAGGCATACCTTGGAGATAGCGTGGGCTTGGTTCCAGACCACGGCAATAAAGCGAATATTGCAATAAAGTGAGTCGCATGCGTTTTGTTTCCTAGTGCACATGAAAGTTATGTTTACAGTAGTTCTTTAAGTGTGCAATAGCATTATGTGTAAAAAATGCATATACCTTAATTTAAAATATTTTATTGCTTAAAAAAAGCGCTAACAATCATTGAGCCTTCGGAGAGTTGTAATCTTTTTGCTGATGGAGGGTCTTGCCTTGGTGTTGCTGGCTGCTGACTGATCAGGGTTGCGGTTGCTGAAAGTTGGGGCGGCTATGGCAATTTCTTAAAATAAGACAACAATGCTGCATCCATTGACTCTTCTTTTCATGAAAGATTTCTCTGTAGCATGTGATGCTGTTTGATAGCATTTTCCCACAGTAGGACTTCTTTCAAAACTGGAGTCAATCCACTCAAACCTTCCCACTACTTTATCAACTAAGTTGGTGTAATATTCTAAATCCTTTGTTGTCATTTCAACAACGTTCAAAGCATCTTCACCAGGAGTAGATTCCATCGTAAGAAATCACTTTTATTCATCCATAAGAAGCAACTCCTCATCTGTTCAAGGTTTATCATGAGATTGTCGCCATTCAGTCACATATTCAGGCTCCGTTTCTAATTCTATTTTTTTCATGCTTTTTCTACCACATCTGCAGTTACTTCCTCCACTGAAGTCTTGAACCCCTCAAAGTCACCCATGAAGGTTGGAATCAACTTCCAAACTCCTGTTGATTTTATTTTTTTGAGACAGTCTCACTCTGTCACCCAGTCTAGAGTGCGGTGGTGTCATGGAAGCTCACCGCAACCTCCAACTCCTGGGCTCAGGCAATCCTCCTGCCTCAGCCTCCCAAGTGGCTGGGACTACAGGCATGCACCACCATGCCTGGCTAATTTTTCTGTTTTTAGTAGAGGACGGAATCTTGCTCCTGCTCAGGCTGGTCTCAAACTACTGAGCTCAAGTGATCCTGCCACCTTAGCCTCCTGGAGTGCTAGGATTACAGGCCTATAATTACTGTTCTACATCTTGCCTTTTTTGCTTAGTATCTTAGGAGATCATTCCATGTTGGCACAGAGGGAGCTTTTTGTTCTTTTGTACAGTCTCATGGTATTCCATTAGACAGACACACCATAGTTGATTTAGCCGGTCTCCTATTGATGGACATTTGATGTGTTTCCAGTTCCTTGCTTTTGCAATCCCAGTGCTGTAGAGAAAACTTGAACAATATCATTTTATCTGTGTAAGATTAAACCTATAGGAGAAATTCCTAAAGGTGTAATAGCTGTCTCCTTGAAGCTAGAGATTTGTTCTTTTTTGTTTTCCAAGTTGCCTAGTAAAGCGCTTGGCTTGTAATGGATCGTTAACTAATGTCTAAGTGAGGGATAGAATAGCTGGAGAGACAAGACAGATTTTTGAAAAAAACTTAACACTGATATTCTAAGGCAGTATATCTGGGGTCTACAGCTAAATCCTAAAGCTTGCAGAAGTTCCTGCAGCTGTCCCCATGGCTTTTGACATTAAGAATACATAGGTTATTCATATGGTTGGAAGGTGTCTTGGCTTGGGATGGATTGGACTTTTCAAAATGCCCCTCCTGATATAATAGTCAACACAACATCCCACTCGTGAGCTCACCTTTTTACTTTTGGACAAGTGAAACTGGATCCTCGGAGTTAGCAATTCTTGCAGTGATAATAGCCAGTACTTCCTTGGTCTTTTCTCTATGCAGACACTATTTTATGTACTTTACATGTATTAACTCAAGGAATCCATTAATGTTTTTGTACCCATTACTCAGATAAGAAAGCAAGGCAGCACATGCTAGGTAATGTAGGCAGAGGATTTAGAGGAAAGGGAATATCCCCCACCCCCACCATTTTAGAAAGTACCAGCCTGGTTTTGTGTGTGTTCTATTTTTCTCTCTCTCCTACTCTGGCCGTACTTGTTTTTATTTATGTGGGGTTAATCGCCTGTGACTTTATATAATGACCTTAATTATTGGGAAATGTTTCTCCTATTGGAAGGTATTTGGATGGGCATAGTGCATTCTTTTTTTTGTCTCCTTGATCCCTAGTTTAGTTTACTTGTTTAAGATTTTTAGAATGAGCTAGCAGTTAATTCCAGTTCCATTTTCCCCTCTGCCTTTTTAGTGAGGTCCTAATTGGATTTTTTTTTTTAAGAGTCTTGCTATGTTACCCAGGCAGGACTCGAACTCCTGGGGTCAAGCCATCCTCCTGCCTCAGCCTCCTGAGTAGCTGAGACTACAGGTGTGTGCCACCATGCCTGGCTGTAATTGGATTTTATAATGTAGTTTTTTTCATTTTAAGGTATTTTTATCTGAGCTTACCTTAACAAAGTATAGTCAAAGCCTACTACCCATTCATTTCTCTAGTGCCTCCTGGAAGTATTTCCCTTTCCCTTTGGGGCAGAACATTGGAAATTTGGTATTGCATGAGGTTCTAGGAAGGCCATTGGTGTGTGTTGTTAGTCATCCTGGAGTGCTCACTTTAATGCCCATTTCAAATGCCCCCTCTCTTTTTCTGAAGTCTTTTTTACATCAGCCTTGCCTAATAGAACTTTCTGCACTGTTCATTATAGTAGCCACTAGCCACATGTTGTTACTGGAAATGTAGCAAGTAGGACTGAGAAACTAAATTTTTAATTATATTTAAATTTGATTAATTTGACTTTAAAGCAGTGGTGAGTATAGTACAGATCTAGACTCTATGTTCCACAAGAGAGAGATTTTTCTTTCTTTTTTTCTGTCTTTCCTAACTCTGACATAGGGCTGTACTCCTTGTGTGTATTTGATGAATGGTTGATAAGTAGCTTTGAGTTGCTGAAATATAAGGAAAGTTAAAATATTCCTTAAATTCTACTTCCCAAAGATGATCATTGTTAATAGTTGTGTTTTAGTTGTAGAAAAAATGATCAATTTCCATCAGTATTACAGTGATTTCTGCACTGGATTCATCCTTGATTCTAGAAATTAGGCATCACTCAAGGTTGTTGTAGATTTGGGAGTTAGTTTTAGGAGATGGAGGCTTAGAATGCAAGTCATAAATGTAGCAGAAAGAAATGTAATACTCCTAAAGTGCCTTTATAAAGATTGTTGTGATATGATGGAATTCTGTCCTGTAGAGTCCCTAGTGAAAAATGTAGAAAAGAGAGGATGACTCATCATTTTCTTCCATTGTGACTCCCAGATGATTCTGCTGTCATTTTGCTTTGAGGCTGGGTTGGGTGTGCAGGTGATTTTGTCTTGACTCCTTCTTGGAGTGTTTGGGATTTTTTTTTTCTTTCCATCTTACCAGTTGGGATATTTGAAGAGAGAGAAATTAAAGAGGATTTACTGCTTTTGGGCAAAACTGAATGAAGCATAAACAAGTTGGTTTGAATTTTGAATTTCTTTTCTTTTCTATGGTAGAAGCAGCATCTTAGACCAGGTTCATTTTGTAGGTGGTAGGGATGTGTGTACATATGTGTACATCTTTCCGGTGTAAAGATGTCACTGATTTCTGTTTTTGTTAAATTTTCTCGAATCCCTAATAGTTTTCTCTGCTCCAAATCATCTGTTCTGGTAACTTCCATTCTGTACCGAAAGGCTGTGTTTACCTTCTGAGTGGGCTGGTGAAATTAGGAGTTGGGGAGACATAGATGGAGAGTGTTGATAAATGATAAAACTGTGATGCTCAGAAGTAAAGGAAGGACTTTTAAAAAGTATTTTAATTAAGTGGAATGTGAGAACTTGGATTGGATCCTGGAACAGAAAAGTTAATAAATGGAAAAACTGGTAAAATCTGAAAGAAGTCTTTAGTTTTTTGTACTAAAGTTCATTTCTTAGTTTTAACAAATGTACCATGGTTATGTTAACATTAGGGGAAGCTAGGTGAAGGGTACCTAAGAACTCTGTAATATCTGCAACTTTTATGTAAATCTAAAATTATTCCAAAATAAGAAGTTAAAAAAAGCTGCGACTAGCAAGAGCATCCAAGGGCTGTGACTTCGCCAAGTGGGCATGTACATAAATAAGCCTCAGATAAGGGCCCTCGAGAAGCTCTGCCTGTCTGTCCATTTCCCGCCTTACACACAGTGCTCCAGCCATGTGGAATGACTGTAGCTCTCCCAGATACCCTTGCTTCTGGGCCTTTTCATATGCCTTTTGTTTGGGTTTTTGTCCGGGTACCCCCCAGCCTCTGACCACACCAAAAAACAAAAACAACAAAGATCAACTAAAAACGAAGAAACATAGTTTAATTCCATTTAATTCTTTAGGTCTGGCTTGGATTTTATTTTTTTCAGGAAGCCTTCCCTGACCCACAGTAGGTCAGCCTCTTGTTTGAGTTTGCCGGCTGGGTACCCCTGTTGCCATACTTACTGCTCTATGTTCTGTGGCCTGTTTTGTTGTCTCTTTGTGCAGCTATAGCTTGAGCTGCGTGAAGATACAAGTTATATCTTGCATCTTTAGACATACAACCCAGGAATCTAGGCATTGTTGATTTTCAGGAAATGTTTATTGAATAAATATTTTCCACAACAAGAAGCAGGACTCCTGCTCACACCTTGTCGGGCAGTCTTCCTCATGCCCTCGGGGGTAATGGTGCCAGTCGTTTGCTGTGTACCAGCCTGTATGCCAGAGAGAGAAACCCAGCACTGTAGAGATGAGAAAGCACATTTTGTACAGGCTCGTTCTTGTATTTCAAGATCTCAGGGGTCCAATTTAGGAAAACGTTTTGTTTTTAAAAATCTGCTTAGTTATGTAGCATTATCTTTTCCCGTACCATGTGAATTTACAGCTCATTTTACCATAAAATATAATGTGTAGATTATTTAAAACCTGATCTTTAGTAAACCAGTCAACAATTGCTAATTATCTGAAATGTGTACAACCCTAGGTGGAATACATAATACCACCAGATATGGCCTTTGCTTTTGGATTTCTTAATTTATAGTTGGAGAAGATACAACATCCTTACCCCACAGTTCGTTAATGTGGCTTAATCATATGAGTCCGGTAACGAGGACCAGGGGCCGTTGTGGTAGGGGGTGAGACATTACAAGTAGTAAAGCCATGTCTTCAATTTCCCTTAACATTGGTGTGAGGCCTGAAAAACGAAATGGTTTGTGAATTTAGGTTGCCTCTAGTTAGACATGGCTGGAAATGCAGATTTTAAGCAAAGGTTATGAACTTGAAGTTCTGTAGACCCTTAAGGGATTAAGGCAGGAGGTGTCTATGATGCTTTCAGCGTATATGCTGAACTTGGTTCTGTTTATTTTCTGTGGAGAGAGGATCTGTCATTTTCATCAAATTCTCAAAGGAATCTGTGACCTAAAAACGATTAGAACCACTGGTTTAAAGTAACCCTGAGCCTCATGGCCTAATTTTGTCTCCCTTTTACTTTACTGTTTTAGATTGAGTACTGCGTTTGTTTTTCTCTGATACTTGGAGGGGTCTTTGTTGCAAAGAACTCTACTGTTGAACATCTAAGGGAGGAGTGTGTAATCTGTTCTTTTTAGGAAGTTTGGAGTTTTGGCTTGTAAACCTTCATCTCTTCTCTCATTGTTTAGTAAATATGTCTTTTTTTTTTTTAAAGACAATCTCACTCTGTTACCCAAGCCAGAGCACAGTAGTGTCATCATAGCTCACTGCAGCCTCAAACTCCTCGGCTCAAGCAATCCTCCTGCCTCAGCCTCCCTAGTAGCTGGGACGGCAGATGTGTGCCACTGCGCCCTGCTAATTTTTATTTTTTTGTAGAAACGAGTCACCATGTTGTTCAGGCCGGTCTCGTACTCCTGGCTTCAATCTGTCCTCCTGCCTCAGCCTCCCAAAGTGCTAGGATTATAGGCGTAAGCCACCACACCTGGCCTTTCTATTTGAAATAATGATTACTGCTTTCTGAAGTCCAAGTATTCATTCACTTGTTATATATTTATATGGTGGGGCCTATGCTGAGTGGTGGTCACATAGAGATGAAATGGTGGGGTCCTGGCCCTTAGAGGCTTTCAGTGATACACAGTGTAAGTGCTCATAAATGGTAGTTGTTAGTCTTATGGGAACAATTATGATACAGTGTCATGACCAAAGTCATAGGAACATAGGAAATCTTACCTAGACTTACTCTATGTCTTGTTGATATTTCACTGTTGATTTATCTTATTATTACCCCATTCATATGTTGCAAACCTTTGCATGCAAGGGTGTAACAGATTAGGTGGTTGGGGCCATTGCCAAGCTGGAGAGGTCCAGTTGTAAACATGGTAGTGACTAAGGCCCCAGCTGTGACACGTGTATTCATGTGGAACTCATTTAAAAGCAATTTCTGTCTGTCTGGTTATCAGTTACAAAAAAAAAAAAAATTTAAACCACTATTGACTCAATTTGCCCACTTTTCTGTGGACAAGAGTATGTTCTCTTTGCCCTTAGTCATTCAGCAAGTATTTATTGGACAACCAGAGGGTGTGTAGTACTGGACTGGACCCTTGGACTGGACTGTTTACTTAACTGCCAGAGCAGATGGAGATGATTGGGTTGTGGCTCTTGGGCAGTATCCTTTGCTCTCTCCCAGTAATTGATCTGGTGATAAGATTCCCTCTGGTGGGAGGTAGTATAGATTGGTTTTGGGAGTCAAAATACCAGAGTTCCAAACCCAACTCTGCCACTTTCCAGCTGGGTAACCTCGGTCAGGTTAGTTGACACGTCTGAGCCTGGTTTCCTAGGACTTTTGCATTGTCTAAAATACTGCATATAACTTCTTTGTAGAGGGCCTGCCATGTACTAAGGCCCAATAAATGGAAACTGTATTGTTACTAGCAGGTGAGGATTATAAACCTTGGAGGAATTCCCACATTTTATTTATTCATTAAGGGTAACTACTGTGTCACTTAGAAGGAGTATTCTACTTACGTGAATAGAGGAATTGGGTATTCCTAGTAAGAAACAGTGGCTAAGTCTTTCTTTATTTGCCTTTTTTCTTAGGCCTTTGCTAGGGCAAAGTTTCTTAATCCAGGATTCCTGGATTTTTTTGTGTAAGTGCATTTTTTTCTGGGAGAAAGGGTCCAAATTTTTATCATATTTTCAAAGGGATCCTCAACAGCCAAAAGATTGAGAGTTTGTTAATTGACCTATTGGTTGGGTGTGGAGCCACAGTTGATACTCTAGTTCCTGAAGTTATCTGTTATAATAAGATACTACTGCCTGGTGTGGTGGCTCATGCCTGTAATCAGAACACTTTGGGAGGCTGAGGCAGGAAGACCACTTGAGCCCAGGAATTTGAGGCTGCTGTGAGCTTTGATCACACCATTGCACTACAGCCTTGGTGAGAGTCTGTCTTTAAAAAAAAAAAGTAATTAATGATAATAATAAAACGTTACTGAGAGAACTTTTCTGAATTAAAAAGAACATAGTGAAGATGCAGAGTAAATGCTCAAAAGTTTTTGTGTGCTTTTTTTTTTTTTTTTTTGCCAAGAGGAGGGAGGACAAGTAGAAAGGAAAGCAGTATCAGGAGGAAGTAAGAAACCACTCAAATAAATCACCAGCTTCTTGCTCTCATGGTTCTATCAACAGTTTGATTCCAAGCTATCATTCAGCCGCCTCTTCCGGCTGGGGCTTCTCTGTACCATACCTTCCAATTAGGCTGGGCCGCTTGCTTTTTCTCAACATGTATTCAGGGTTTGTCAGTTCATGAAGGTCCCTCTGCCTAGAATGTCCCTTCTCCCACCGCTTGCAGGTCCCCTTGTCTGTCTTTTAAAGCTCCTTCCCTGAGCCATCTTTTCTAATTCTCCTCGGCTTGTAACTCCCCTGAGAGCACTGACTCTCATCTTCTTGCCTCCCACAGTCATGGTCCTTTGTATAGAATAGGTGCTAAATAAAGGGTTGTGGAACTAAAGAGTAATGTATTTGAAGAACCAAATACCTGCTTAAGGAATGAGAAGGATGTAAGTTAAAATGATTGGAAATACAAAACGCGATCATATGCCAGTGTCAATTCTCAGAGCTTGACACTGGGACAAAGATTCTAAGGGCAAAACCCTTAGAATCTTAGTGATAGCTTGGATGGGGGAAGAACCTGCCCTGAATTAGGAAGCAGAAGTGTGGGGAACAGAAAGCTAGCAGTACGGCCCTGGCCAGGTCATATCATTTCTGGACCGGAGTTATGTATCTCCTTCAAAGAATGTTTGGATTGGAGTTTTTGAACATATAGTAAAGGCGATGTTGATGAGTATGTACCATGTACCAGGTACTGTTCTAGGTCCAGAGAATACAATAGGGAGCAACAGACAAGACCCCTTACTTCTATGCTAGTGGAAAGCATTGGGTGGGAAGTCAGTCCTTTCCAGCCTTCAAATTCTGTGATTTTGTGATCTAGAGAATGGGCACTAATATTTGCTTGGGATTGTTGTGAGGATCGAATGAGAAAGCAGTTTAAAATGCACTTCTCTTATTTAATTTATTAAATTATTAATAAATTATTAATAATTCTAATTATTAAATATTATAATTATTAATAATTCTAATTATTAAATAGAAGCGCTTATTTTTTGAGCCTGAGTCTCGCTCTGTCGCCCAGGCTAGAGTGCTGTGGCATCAGCCTAGCTCACAGCAACCTCAAACTCCTGGGCTTAAGCGATCCTTCTGCCTCAGCCTCCCTAGTTGCTGGGACTACAGGCATGTGCCACCATGTCTGGCTAATTTTTTTGTATATATTTTTAGTTGTCCAGCTAATTTCTTTCTATTTTTAGTACAGATGGGATCTCACTCTTTCTTGCTCAGGCTGGTTTAGAACTCCTGAGCTCAAGACATCCTCCCGTTTCTCTTATTTATTATGAATACTTCCCTCTCTGCTTGTTTTTGACCTAAAACTTAGATTAACAATGTTTAAAATTGGGCTGGTCTGAAGGTAGTAAGTTACCTCAGTTGATTGTTTATAGTCAGTTATAGTTGCAACTCCTTGTTCTACTTTCCCACCTTCTCAACTATTGTACTTGACTAGTCTTAATAAATAAATAATATTACATGAAAATGTTTAAAAAATTGGATGGAAGCTTTCTGTATGATAGTAATATGAGCTAATGATCCCAGGGTTTAGGTAGATTTGGGGACTTTAGTCTTTCAGTAATTGAATCCCTTAACTAGATTGCAGTGTAGATTTATAATACCATCTTCACCAATGAAAAATGTATTTGGAGGGGTACATTTATTATACTTATGGGTATTTTGGAAGGGTATCTGTATTGGGTTTTTTTCATGAGTTCTTCCCCTCACTCCTCCTACCCCCCCCCTTTTTTTCCTTTTTAAGATTTCAGACTGACTATCGCTGCCATTATTCTTAAATACAATGTCAGGTTGATGAAGGCTGCATGTTAGGGAAAAACCCAACTTCTCTACTGATTTGAGGCTTTTTTTAAACCATAAATTCAGGATGCAGTTGTTCTTGAAGTGCTTGCATTTTGTGATTAGGCTAATTATTATTATTATTTTTTCTTGTTTTTAAATCACCAATTGGTTCTGAGGGCTGAGTATTTTTAAGTATAATTCCCATGCTCTTAGAATTGTCTTCAGTACCCTCAAAACAAAGCAAATGATGCAATTAGGATGCAATCCATTGCCTGTGGATTTCAAGGAAAATTATTTTCCACGTAACTTGGAAGCTCATGGAAAAGTGACATTTTCTTTAGATCTGGTGAATTTATCAAAAATGACTTGATAAAATGAGATTCTTACATTGAAGTTAGTTTTTGAGTGTGGGAGCAATGATGTGAAATTTCTAAGATAGCTTTGATTTATGAATAAAATGTTATCAATACTTTGTGATTCATTCTTTGAGCAGTTTTTATATTTTCCTTTGAAATTTTAGATGGAATTGACTTTGTTTACACTCCATCCTGGTAGTTTCTACTTTTAGTGGAAGGAAAGTCATGGATCTTTTCCTGCTGGCTCCTGTGTCATGTTCTACTCTGCTGTGTGGTAACAGTTCTTGAGATAATAGAGACAGATTTTCACCTACCCATTGATTTTTACTATAGGTATTTTAATGCCTTTAACTTTGAGACTGATCCTTCCCTATAGTATTTAATTTTGTTGTTGTCCTTATGGGGTGCCAAACCCCTCAGGATTTATATGAACACTGATTTCCAGTTGGTAAGAAAGGTACTTTTTCTGGAGCCTTGAAAGAGTATTTCCAGAATAGTGAGGTTACCTAACTACCTTTTTTTTGGTGATTAATTGATTGATTGATTGATTGATTTTTTGAGATAAGATCTTACTCTGTTGCCCAGGTTGGAGTGCAGTGTAGCTCACTGTAGCCTCGAACTCCTGGCCTTAAGCCATCCTCCCACCTTGGCCTCTCAAAGCACTGGGATTACAGGCATGAGCCACTGCACCTAGCCAGGTAATTTTTTTTTTTGAGGTATACTTTCTATGTGAGTAGAAATGAATTTTCACAATGGGTTAAGGGAGACAAAAAAGGTTAAATTTAAGGGCAAAAGCTTATAGCATCTTACCTCTTCCATGGTTGGGAAATGAAGAAAGGTACAAGATAGTGTTTTCTCACAGTTTAATGCTCAGACAGCTGAAATGATATTAATTCTTAATTGTAAGTTACTGAATTTTTTTTTTTTAAAGAGACCAGGCCTTGCTCTGTCACTCAGGCTGGCGTGCAGTGGCATGATCATAGCTTACTGCAGCCTCAAACTCCTGGTCTCAAGTGATCCTCCCGCCTCATCAGCCTCCTGTGTCATTGTGATAAGTTACTGAAGTTTAAAGACAACCCTTTCCCATCAGTTCTCACTTTGGAAATGGTCTTTTTGGTTAACTATGGCAGAAATTCTGTTTTCTTCTGTGAGGCTTGGATGACATCAATATTCCCATTTAGGAGATAGCTTATTGAATCCTCTGACATTGGGCAAATCATTTAATCTCTAGGTCCCAGTGTCCTTATCTGTGGAATGAAAAGAATACCTCCCCTTCTCAGGTGGGTTTGAAAAGCAGTAAGGTGAGGTATATGATAGTACCTTGAACAACATAAGGTGCATACACAAAATTTTATGGGGAATATATTACTAAAGTTTTGCATTTTGGTAGATACGAGACTGTCGTCCTTACAATGGAGAGTTTGGTAAAAGAGCAAGTGGGTTATGGCAATAGTAGCTTCTGTTTTCTCCAGAAAGCTCCAGCTGCGCAGCTGTTTTTGTCCATTCTGTCTTTGCAACTGTGTAGTGTTGGGGTTAAGCCACATGTGTGGGCTTTCAGAGGCAGGCACCTGGTGCCATCCTAAGCTGGGTGATCTTGGATGATCACTCGACCTCTGAGCCCCTTTCCTCATCTGTAAAATGGGGATTCTAATAGTACCTGCTTCGCTGAGTTACTGTGAAGAATTACATGAAATTGCATTGCATATTATTTATTTATTACTGTGCCTGGCTCATAAATAAATATTTGCTATCATTACTTATATAAAAGAGAGGTGACTGAGTGGGAAAACAACTGTCAGGGAAGAGAGAGAGAATATATGTTTGTGTGTGTGTGTGTGTGTGTGTGTGTGTGTGTGTTTAAAGCTGCTTCAAGGGCATATTCTGTTCCTTCACTTAGCCCACTTAACTGCACAGTGAGAAGACTCCCATAGGCATGGGGCTTCTGCTCTAATCGTCATTTTATTTCTCACCTGGCCCCTAAGAAGGCCCTCAGTAAATGTTAAATAAGTGGTAAACCCGAAGCCCCTCATTGTGAAGTGAGGCTTAATTATTAGAGAAAGATTAGTCTATGGGAATTGCTAGATACATTTTTATATATCTGAATTTGTTGAGAGTTGATTATTAATGAAGCATTCAATAAGCTCCATTTCACCAGAGCGTTACATTCTCTGAAAGGGATTTACTATACCTAATACTTGGCAAGTGCTCATATTGGGTTATAGGGCATGATTTCCTATGGTAAGGTGGTTTTTTGTTTGTTTGTTTGTTTGTTTTTTAAAGAGACAAGGTCTCGATCTTTCGCCCAGGCTAGAGTGCATAGCTCGCTGTAACCTCAGCCTCCCAAGTAGCTGAAACTATAGGCGTGTACCACCATGCCAAATTAATTTTTTTATTTTTATAGAGACAGGATCTCATATGTTGTCCAGGCTGGTCTCAAACTCCTGGCCTAAAGTGATCCTCTGGCCTCGGCCATTCAAAATGCTGGGATTACAGGTGTGAGCCACCATGCCCTGACTCTTATGGGAAAGTTTTTAGAACTAACAGTGGACCAGCAAAAATGTTCAAGTATTTATCTATTAGGCATATTGTCAAAGGAAGTATGAAAATGACAAAACCCGATGGCCCATTTTCATCAGCCTGGAAATCAGCAAGAGTCAAGCTGCTGTGTGCACTCTTTGGGGTTTACGTTTTCTCTGAGGTATCCATTTCATGAAGCATTTTTTGTTCATGGAAAATTGGGTTAGCAAATAAAGTGATGAAGCGCTGTAGGTGTGGTTTTAGTAATTGTTAACCCCTGAAGTTAGTGGGTTTTATTTAGCCTTTTTTTGTTTTGTGTTTTATAACCTCCAACATGCTTTGTCCTTATCTTGGTTAAATATAGTACCTGCAAATGAATTTTAGTTAAGACTTAGAAATGTCTAAGAGGTCTCTGGGCAGGTAAAAACACAGACTTTCAGGAGCCAGGGGATTTGAATCTGCTCCAGACTGACTCAGTTCATCTTTCCAATAAAGGTAAACTGTGTTCTAGGCAGGTTTTTGTAATGGGGTTTTCAGGTTAGATCTTTAACCAGAAAACAGAGGCCCTTAGAAATGTAAGACAGCCTTTACAGGGTCAAAGATGGCTTCAGCAAGGTAGAGGCAAAAATCCCTGCCCCAGTATGCCAATTCACCTCCTTTGTCTTCCCTCACTAGTGGCTGCATTTCAGGACTGAAATAGCTTTGGAATCCTTTGCTGAGTTCTTTGGATGAGCTTTGTTTTCAAGTTGCCTTTTAGAATTAGAGTGACTATTTGCTTGGCTTTCATTCCAGTCTCTTTGAATTCCAAAGCACAATAACAGTCATCAGGCAGACATCAGATACGTAAGAAGTACCTACTGTGTGTAATCTTCTGGGGAAATGGACAAGAAAACACATAGAAGCATTCTCCTGATTCTGCAGAAACTCGATTTAGTCAAAGAGATATACTTCCTTTTAAATATAAAGCTAAACTAGCATCTTAATTTTTAGAACTCAAAAGTTATATTGGAATATACTTAGGGAGAAATTTTCTGGGATTTCATTTTATGGGATTAAAAAAAAATTGAGTCCTCATTCTTTTACCATTTTACCTTTTTTCTGGGAGTCTAGAATCTTTTATCATATTATATTTCATTTTCCATCTTAGTTAATATTGCTGTTTTTATTTCCTCATTCTCTGCTGTTGTATCAGTTATTGTCCAATCAGGAAAGTTAGAAACCACTCTGAATAGTTCAAGTAGAAAGGGATTTAAATGCAAGGGATTTGTTACAGAGGTGTTGGAAGGGCTAGAGGAGCAAAAGGGAGAAGAGTTGTTAAAGATCGGAAGACTGCCTGTGGGCTGGAGCCCAGGAGCCTGCATTCACAGACAGTTGCTGACTTGCCGCCGCCGCTACTGTAAGGGCCATATTGCTACAGCTCCCCAGCAGGAGCTCGGAAGCCAGCTCTCCACTGATGCTGCTGGAGCCTGTGGTGTGCGCAGTCGCCTGCATTCCTCCATGGTTGCTCACTGCTTTGCTGCTGCTGGTGCTGGAAACAGACCAGAGGCAGCAAAGAAGTGTTGTATCCCTCCCTCCTATCATCCATTCTCCAGCCATCGAGAACCTGACTGGAAGCCAGCTGGCAAAGGAGTTTGGGAAATGTAGTTTCTAGGCTTTCAGTTCTGCTGGTGTGGATGGAGGAAAATACAGAAAGGCAAGTGTGGCTAAATGAATGCTGTGGTTGCTTGGGGATGATGAATTTGTCATAGTGGGGATGGGCAGAGGAGGCATTGTTTTATACTGGTAATATTTAGAGAGATGGAAAAGAGGTACAGTGGCATTCCAGATGAGAGGTATAGTGGGTGTGGAAGCAGGAGTGCACAAGGCATGTTCAGGGAACAGCTTAGCCGGGACATGAAATTCTTGTTGAAGGATAATTGGAAATAGGTTGGAAAGGGAAGTTGGTGTCAAATTGGGGTGGGATTGTTGTAATAAGAACTGTTTTAAGATTAACCCAGAGCACTGTACACAATGATTTGACATGGGACAGACCACTGAGGAAACTCTCATGACAGTTCAAGCTTTGAGGGCAGAATTAAGGCTATAGTAGAGTTGGGAAGGAACAATTCATTCAAGCAAGCTTTTGACTTGCTCCCTGTCAGTGGGTTGGGGAAAGTAATTAGAATTAATAATGAATTCTGATTTTCTATATAAATTGAATCTGTTTATTACTTTATGTTCTTGGAAAGTTCTCTATATTTTATACTTTTACCTCTCTCTGGGAAAATGCCTGGATGAGTAAAACTCATCATAGTATTTTTAGGATCTCTCTTGAATTGGCATTAAATTCACTTTGGTCATAAACTTTATTAGTCAATTTGAAACCTATGTAACCTCTGCAAGGGCCTTGACAACTCGAGGTAACATTTTAAGTACTTGGGGATAGCTTTTTGGTTTTTTCTTTTGGCACTAATTCCCTTACTCCATTTAGCAAGTATTTGTTGAGTCAGGTACTGTGTGCAGTGCTGAGGTCAGATGGGGAGCAGAATAGATAAGACATTAGGTCCCCATCTTCTTGGAGGTAACAATTTTACGAGAAGCAGACATTTACTTAAGCCTTAGGGCCTTGCAGTTGCTGGTCACCCTGCCTGGAACACTCTCCTCCCTTCCCCCCCCCCCAGATTCCTATATTGTTAGCTCCCTCACCTTCTACCTGACTTCGCTGTCATGCCCCTTTCTCAGTGGGACCTCCCTGACCATCCTTGTTGATATTGCACACACCCCCTCTGCCACCCTCAGAAGCCCTAACCCTGCTTTACCTTTTCCCTATACTATTTATCTCTAACTTGAGTTTGTTTTGTAATGTCTGTTTCCTTCTGCTAGAAGGAAGTAAGTTCGATGAGGCAGACACCTTTTTCTCTTTTGTTGATTGCTGTATCCCCAGTGCCTACTACAGTCAGTGCCTGGCACAATAGTGGGTGCTGCTCAGTAATTTTATGTTGAATGAGAATAAATAAATGAGGGCATCCAGGGAACCAAAGGAAGGCCACAGTGGCTAGAGCCTAGTGAAATAGGCTGGTGGAGATGAGATTACATAGGGACTTATAGGCCATGTTAAGAATTTTGGGGCCGGTAGGAGTTTGAGGTTGCTGTGAGCTAGGCTGACGCCATGGTACTCTAGCCTGGGCAACACAGTGAGACTGTCTCAAAAAAAAAAAAAAAGAATTTTGGCTGGACGTGGTGGCTCACACCTGTAATCTTAGCACTCTGGGAGGCTGAGGCCGGAGAATTGAGTTTGAGACCAGCCTGAGCAAGAGTGATACCCCATCTCTACTCAAAAACAGTAGAAAAATTAGCCAGGTGCAGTGGTGCACGCCTATAGTCCCAGCTACTCTGGAGGCTGAGGCTGGAGGATCTCTTGAGCCCAGGAGTTTGAGGTTGCTGTGAGCTGTGATGATGCCACTGCATTCTATCCAGGGCAACAGAGCAAGACTCTGTCTTAGAAAAAAAAAGAGAGAGAGAGAGAATTTGGCGTTTTAATATAAGAGCAGTGGAAGGCTTAGAGCTGCTGGAAGCAGGGGATTGACAAGATCAGATCTCTTCTTTAAAAAGATAACTTGCTGCTCTACAGAGTATGGATTGCAGAGAGCAAAAGTATACATGGGAAGAAACACGTGAGGCTGTGAGGATCCACGTGATCTAGCTTGCCTGGCAGCAGATAGGTTTCCTTTCTCAGCTGTTGAATTTGTCTGTTCATTCCAAGGGTAGGGATTGATTGTAATCAGTCTGATTATAATTGCATGCACTCAGGTTATCATTAGCCCCAAGAGACCTACCTGTCTCCTTGAAGAACATCATTGTCCAGTGATCCTGCTGACGGATGAAAGCTGTCAAGATAGCTTGGCTGTGAGATGCCATTTAACTAGTTTTTATCTGTGTGCGCCTTCCCTCCTCCTGCAAGCTTTAATGACCTAGCTAGGAGAGACTCCAGGCCTCTTGGCTACTCTCCAAGTGTTGTACCACTAAAATGTTAATATTACCTTTCTCAGTTCTTCTGAATCATTTGTTGGCACTATAAATGGCTCTTTAAACTTTGATTTTGCCAGTTTTGAGACTGTTTGTATTAATACTTTTTGCTAGAGGAATTTGAGCTGCTTTGGTTACTTGAAGAAGGCCTTTTCATTTGCCTTTGCTTTTTCAAGTTGAGCAGCCTGTGATAGGTAGGAATGTTTCTACTTCTTGACATGTTAGTTGGCAAAGTAGTAGAGGCAGCCTTTAATGAAGGTCACTTTGGAAGAATATTAGTTGGGAAATTAGCATTCTTGACATTGTTGCAGAATGATACAGGTTTATGGCCTTTTTATTAAGTTCTTAAAAATCAAATAGTCTTTAATTAGAAGCAAGCACATATAAAACTTTGTGACTGCAGACAACACTGGCTTACTGTGTGGGATGATAGAGTAGGGTTTGCGCCTGCAGGAATAGGGTTTGGGTTGCAGGAATGGAGAAAGGGGCGTGAGAGGGTCGTACCCAACACATTCTAGCCCAGCCCATGCCATCAGCTCCCTGCAGCCTTACCAGTATGGAATGTAGACATACAGCTTTGGAGCCCAGTTGACTTTTGAGTGCACCTGACTTGGCTTTTAGCTCTCATGATTCAACTGGTTGAGTTGAGCTTTCTGTTAAACAATCAGTAAGGAAAATGTAGTTGAGTAACCTCGGTTTTTTGAATTCATAATAATGAGGCTTGGTAAGCTGAGATTTATGTACTTTAATCGCCGTTTTTGAAACGGCCTCCTCTAATGCTTTGAATAATACATTGGCATGATGTCCTTAACACTGAAGGGGTGGTGTGTTTGATATGGCCACATTTTGGTATGAACAAGTTATATGCATTTACATGCCCACACCTGTGCTCTTGAATAGCTAGAGGTGATAGTGGTGTTGTGGACAGCCAAATTAAGCCTCTGACAGGCTCTCTTACATAGTGGGTTTTCTGAGCAGAAAGTAGAAATAACAGATGGATTCTGGGGCAGGATAGTGGTCTAAGGAGTTGGGGAGATACATACAGGCATGAAGGAGCTGGGGGGAAACACCTGCTCGTCTCTAGTCCTCTCTTCATTCTGCAGACAGTAGTAGTCACATTAGCCATGCTACAAGTTTTCATTTAAGGTTTTAACATAGGCGATGCTAATGAGTAGTCAAAGTTAGTCTGCTGATGAGGTTTTGATAAAACCTTTGGTATTTCATTCTTGCTGGTGTGAATTAGAAATCAGCAGTAGCTGTTTGTTGTATATTGATTTCAAGATTATTCAAAAGAAAGTAGCTGCTCTGTTCTCCCAGGCCATTTGTAACCTGGGGGAGTGGGAAGTGAGGTCACTGAGGGAAGTACTCAGTGGGTGTATGCTGGGAAGAAACGGCACAGGCATTCTGTGCATATGTAAATGAGAAGGTATATGTTGTTACCTAATGTGAGTATGTTTTTTAACTTGGACCAAGAGACATGGCGTTGTCAATAGCAGCCAAATATATGAGGTCAAGGTGATTTCCTCTAGCAGGTAGGGCAGTTGTAGAAGAGTAGGGTGGACCTGTTTTCCTTCCTAAGTCTGAGGGCAAAAGCAGTGATAAGGAGATGACTCATTGATCTTCACAAAATTACTGGCCAAGCACTTTCTAAGGAATGGTGGTTGATAAGGAAGGAAGAAGTTACTATTCTGGTCTGTTATTTAAAGGAAAGTCATGAAACTAGCATTTTATAGAAAATGCCATTTATTAAATTCCTCATATGATCACAAGTGTCTTCTTGGTTATTTTTGGGTTCCATCACAGGACATGTTACTTTTATACTTGGAAATTTATCTGAAAGTGTTGAGTGGTGGATAGGAGCTATATAGAACATACAAGGAGTATCTCATGAACACATCCATATGGCGAGGAGCAGAGATTGTTGATATAATAAGTCGTACTGGCTGAACATCACTCTTTTTTGCCCCTTTCCCAGTCATTTTGATTCTGGGATCTCAGTTAATCTCATCATCTCTGCAGAGTGGTGTGGAGAGACAGCACTGGGCTGGGGGTGGCAAGTGGGAGCGAGACCCTTAGCGCACAGGCCTGACGGCAGCTTTGGGGACTGCCTCCCATCCTCCCCTTCAGCTTCCACATCTGGTACCTGAGGAGCTGGCTGCCAGCCCTGCCCAGCTCTGCCTGCCTTCCGGGGGCTTTCATTTGGAGAGACGACAGATCACGTTCATCTAGAATTCCTCTTAGTGTCGATCTCAGGAAGAATCTTAGGAATTTTTATCAAATCAGCCAGTTTTTGTCAGATTTTGCTTCTTATTTGTCTGCCCTTTCCCCTTGGCTGACTTCCTTGACAGTGAGACACAAGGTCATCCGTTTAAGTGTGGGAAGGAAATTATGGCCTTGAGCACAGTCAGAAGGAATCTGGCTCCCAGGCGCTTCCTGTGAGCCACCGCTAAATCACAAAGACTGGACTCTGACACGGCTTTTCAAAGGAGCATCTCACACCACCACTATGTCAGCGTTTCCACGTTTCCGCCCTAAGCAGTTGTTTTTCGTGGTGTTGACTATGACCAGGTTAGAATTGGTCTTTACATGGGAAGTGTCTACCCAGTGGAGTGGGGGTAAAATAACAGGACAGAGAGAGGGAGGGAAGGAGGAGAGAGTGCTCATCTTGCTTCCAGAATTACCCTCTCTAACCCAGACCTGACCATGCCACCCTTGCTCAGAAGCCTGTGGGTCCTCAGGGGATGAAGTCCAGACTCTGTTTAGTGAATCAAGGCCTTCCACAGACTTGCCCCCAGCCTCTCCCACCACAGGTACCTATGCTCCACGTTCTTGTTCTTTAGCCAGGACAGTGTAGTAGCGCAGAAAGATGAGACCTGGGTGGCAGGAGAACCTGGGTTCTGCACTGGGCCCCGTGTCCAACTAGCTGAGTTATTTCCTTTCTCTGTGTCTCAGTAGTCACTCATCTGGGCAGCCTTCCCCAGTGAGAGGAGAAGAAAGGGTTTGGGGGACAGATTACAAGGCTCTTTTTGACTTTTGACACTTGGCAAAAGCTTGGGAATTAGACCACCAGATGTCTGAACATTAAATGATTTTCTGAACCATGAAGTTTTCTGAACTTTTTTTTAAAAACTGTAGAATTTTAAAAAATTCTATGTGGGACCACAATGTATATAAAACAGATGAAATCGGACTTGCTCTGACATGCCACCTGTTGAGCCTTCTTAGTAGCCCTGAAGACCTGCCAGTTACATCCAGGGCGCTGGCTGCTTCTCCGCATTTCTGCTCACTTACTACAGTGAGGGATTAGAGTCCCCTGTTTGACGTGACTCCAGGCAGGGGCCTAGTGTGGAAGGGGGAGAGTGCCTGGGTGAGAGAATGGGCTGGGTCAAATCCTAGCTCTACTTGCTAGCTGTGTGAACTTGAGCTTCTGCGTTTCTCTGAATTGTATCCTTTTAAAAAACTATAAAGCATGTACAGTGTGAACATTGATGAAGTCAATACCTATGTAACTACCACCCAAGTCAAGAAATAGAAGCTCCACTGTATCCTTTTTCTGTCCTACCTTGTTTCCTAGTCTCCAAGCAGAAACCTGAAATATGCTTTTCAGATATTGAGGTGATAAATATTTGAATAAGAAATAATAGTGTTTTTCATAACTTTTTATTAATAGTCCTAGATGTAACAGCTTTTCATTCAGAAAATTAAATTTTACACATATTAACTCATTCATCTAGAAGAAGATAGGGACAAACAACCTCAATTTAGCAGATTTTCAAATATGGTTAATATGATTAATTGAGCCTAAGGCACAATTTTGTGCTGATTCCAGGACCCTCTTTATATTCTGTCTTATAAGTGTTCATTTTTTCATTTTTCTCATACTTCTGTTTTTAACTTCATTTGAAACAAGGCAAGCACGTAAGTAAATTTGGAGACCAGAAAATGGAAGGGATGAATATGAGTGTTGATTTTTGTAGTGTGAATCTTAAATTAGTTCTTTAATCTGTAAATCTAAGTTGTTCCCTACTAAAAAAAAATTGCTCCATTTAGAAGTTGGTTCTCTGTGTTCTGTTTCTTTGTGACCAACCATTCTTTTTTAAAAAGGTTATACATGTTGTGTAACTTTTATTACTTGCAGTAGCCTGTTTTGGGACTGGCAGTTTATAGAATAATGCAAATGAGTAGTGAGGAATAATTAGAAATAATGGGCCAAAATCCTCATGTCATCTTAAAATGCCATCAGGGGAATAGCGAGGCTTACTGTTGGATTCGAGAATAAGCTGACCCATTTTTCCCAATTGACAGAAATGCCTGTTTTTCGGCACTGTCCTCTGTTGGCAAGGCACGTTTGGCTGGACGGTGTCTCCACTGTTTTTGCATATTCAGAGACATTTTTATGGAGAATGTTCTTTCAAAAAGGACTTTTTTCCTACTGAGAAGTTAAAAAACCTGAATAGATCATAAGTGCTCCAAAGCAACTGCTGGAATAATTTTATAGGTTTTATTTACCATTTCAATAATCAGTGTAAAATTGGTCTAGTAAGACCAGGAAATTCAAAGGTAAGATTAAGCTGTTTTTTTATGTCTTGGGTTGGTAAGAATCTCAGCTCACTGTAATAGTAGTAATATGCTGTGATACCTAGGCTCGTTGGAATGCCTCCAGTGTTGAATTTGCCTTGGTTTTGCATTTCCTTTGGTGTGGAATATTTTTACAGCTTATCAGAAATCTTGGTTTTTGTTGTTGTTTTTCTTAATATAGGTAAACCAAAGAAATTGTGCTGTATCAGTGAGAAAGATTTCTCAGCTTTTGATTTTGTCTTTGTTTATATTTGCCTTATATTTAATCCTTTGATCAGGTAGCTTGATTAGAATTACATAGCTACCTGGTAGAAAGCTGCTGAGGATAAAGTTTAAGGAAGTGCTTTTCCTAAAAGCAGCCTCCTTCATTCAGCAGGGGAATTTGGTTTCAGCCCATGAACAACTTGGCTTAGAAATTTTGTTTCTTTGAGACCAGTTTGTAGAGTTCTGCAGGCCTGGAAGCATGAGAACCACGTCAGGGTGGAAAATGGGCTGCTTGCTGTATTTGGTGTGAGCCAGCTATTGCAGAATGGTAAGATAGTAGCAGAGTTCTGTTTTTCTACCTTGGAATTCAGAAGTACCTTTACCAGGGCTTGGGGGGAAAATGAATCAGGAGAGGCAGGAAGGGGACGTTTGTAAAAATTCTGTTGCCTAAGATTGTATGTTTCAAGACCAGATGGATAAACACTTAAATCCGTCTTTAGAGATCCAGATGACCCATTTCAGAGATTTCCTGTACTCAGAGCCCTAGGGATATAGTGGGGTTCTGTGGCTATGAGGAAATCTTCCCTCCCACACTGGGCAGGAGTGGTGTATGTAGCCTCTACTGGTGGGAGCACCCACCAGTACTATTCTGGGCAAATATCATTTGCCCTTTTTTCTCTTTGTAAATCCATGATTTTTGCATACCCCTCCCCATGTTATTATTTTATTTAACTTCTAATTTTTGAAAGACAGGGTCTTGCTGTGTCACCTGGGTTGAGGTGAAGGGACTATTCATAGGCATGATCATTGCACACTGCAGCCTTGAACTTCTTGGTTCAAACACACTCAAACCCCCACCCCCACCCTGTAGCTGGGACTACAGGCTCTCTGTGCCTGGCCCAGTGTTATTATTTTAATTTACATTGGACTGAAAGGTAGAAATATAATTGCTGTATTCAAGTGGAGTTTCTTTTATGTAAGATGATTAATTCCTTAGACTGTTATTTTGTTGGGTGAGTGTTGAGGTAGCAGTGTTAGAACAATAAGTAACATTGATGGGGTAAAAGATTATCTTCATATTAAATGCTCACAAGTAAAAATACAGTCTACTCACAGTCTGAACCCTGACTGCCCTTCTCATCTTCTGTCTCCCACGCATGAAAACTCTTTTCCAGTCTGTGCCAAAGCGTATCTAGTGTGTTCCCATTTTAGTCACCATTATTCATGCCCCTTTGTGTCTTTAAAATGGCTGGACCACCTCTCCAAACCCTACCGATCCTGTTAAGTACCAGTTCAAATTTTACTTCTGCCCCGACACCCTCCCCTACTACCCCAGATCTGAATGACCTTCCTTTCTCTGAATCCCACTCTGTACCATTTATTGTCCTGTGGTTTAGTTAGTTTTTAAATATAAATATTGTATCTCAAGTAAATTATAAGATCTTCATCAACAAGGACAGTGCCCCACTCTGATTTGTTTCATCATATCATGTTTGCTTTGTAAGTATGTGTTTGATTTGGTTGACAGTTCAATTCTCAGTTGTGAAGATGAGAGTAATACAAAAATGACTAGCCTGAAATGTGAAGGAGGTAGGGAATTTAGCTGCCATATAACTGGATCCATCAAGTGGGACCTTTCTCTTTTATTCAATTTTAGAGGCTATGTTGTGCTTGTTGAGTTTGATGTGGTGGTTTCATAAGGTAGTCCTCACACGGTAAACAGTGTGTATTGCTTTAGATTCTGACAGAAATTATACACAGAAAATGAAGACACCCTTTGTATCTTATTCAGGTTCAAAAAGATTAGAATTCGTATTTACACCTAAATGCCCTGACATACCATTTTTGCATTTTACTAACTAAGGTGCTCTAAATTCATGGATTTCACAGATGAATAAATTAGATGAATAAGGACCTTGGACTCCACTTTTCTTTTCCAATTTATCTTTTATTCAGAAGGAAAAACAAACACCTTAAGAAAATTTACTTTAACATTTATTATTATGAAAATGGAAGCATTTAATAAAAATGTTTTATTAAAATTTGGTTGTTCAGTATACCAGAGAATAGTGTTCTCTTCTTACTGGAGCTTTTCTACCCCATCCTTTCCAGCCCATTTGGAAAAAAATTCCTCTGGAAAACTCTCCTTTAGGAGTCTATCTTACAGAAAAAGTACTCCTACATAGATCTCTTCCCCCACGAAGTCTTATCATATATCTACTCAATATAAATCAGCTGCTGATGGTAAATTCATAGCTTTGAAAACTCACTCAGAAATTTAAGGTGTTGAGAAATAGGTATTAAGGAGGTTTAGAAAATGCTTTTTGCTTTCTGTTAGTTACAATGTGTATTTCTGTTCCTTTAGCCTATTGGGATTAAGGAAAATTACGATAACAAATATTTCACTTCCTTTGCTAGTAGCTCCCTATTAAATTATTTATTTTTTTTTTTTTTTTTTTTTTTTGAGACACAGTCTCACTCTGTTGCCCGGGCTGTAGAGTGCCGCGGCATCAGCCTAGCTCACAGCAACCTCAAACTCCTGGGCTCAAGCAATCCTCCTGCCTCAGCCTCCCGAGTAGCTGGGACTACAGGCATGCGCCACCATGCCCGGCTAATTTTTTACATATATTTTTAGTTGTCCAATTAATT